>JAAAKL020012831.1:0-12803 GCA_010016065.2 Carybdea cf. marsupialis auct. non (Linnaeus, 1758)
ATGCACTCGGCTGTTGCATGCACTCGGCTGTTGCATGCACTCGGCTGTTGCATGCACTCGGCTGTTGCATGCACTCGCCTGTTGCATGCACTCGCCTGTTGCATGCACTCGGCTGTTGCATGCACTCGGCTGTTGCAAGCACTCGGCTGTTGCATGCACTCGCCTGTTGCATGCACTCGCCTGTTGCATGCACTCGGCTGTTGCAAGCACTCACCTGTTGCATACACTCTACTGTACGCACTCGGTTCTATTCTATTCATTTTCTCACATTACAATGTTTTAGGTAATAGCAGTAGAAACCCTGACCATCTGTTAAGGAAAGTCACCTAATACCTTCCTGTACAATTCATCCCTGGTTTACTTTAGTTAATTGATACCGCAATCTTAGGTCACAGGGTCATTTAAGAATAATTTGAAAGCATTAACATGGGTGGATGCATGGAAGGGCGACCTGTTCCATCTTTGATACAAGTTTAACGAACACAACGAGAGAAATAAAGTAACCTTTGAAGTATATGCTTTCCTGCACTCTAGATACTTACAAGATCAGAAATAGAAGCAAAGAGCGAAAATGTAGAAATGTGTACTACAAAATCAGAAATCAAACAGCCTTCATCAACTCAATAAGAAATATTTCAGGAATTAATCAGAGAACGTAAAGATAATATTTATTAAAAATCCTTGCATTTTCCTAAACCTTTTGGGATTTTATGAAAGTGCCAAAAGTTGCTTTTCACACTATTTGCCCTAGATATTTACAGGAAAGTAAGTCTTGCGTTTATTGAATTTCATTTTGAGGTGAAACAATCCTTTCTAACTTTTTCTAGTCCTTTATGTTGGCACAATCAACTTCAAGATGGTCATACTGGCCACCAAACGCCAAAGTTGCCGATTCTAGAAAAATTCCATGAAATGGTAGGCACGATCTAGCCACAGTTTTATGTACTTGTCCGGTCACAGGGTAATGTATTTTCTGTTTGCGAAAGCTAATCACTTGATGGTCATTATATTTCACACAGAATCGTTCAAACTTTGCAATTCTCTATACAAATTATGCAGCTAAGTTACAATTAACTTACACAAAGCTAGGGAAACCAAAATTGACTACAATTTATCATCAGATGTTGACACTTTCATTAATCATTCAACTGCAATAAATTGTCTGAGAAAAATATGATTGTCAGAGAGAAAAGACGAGTAGTAAAATCGTGAAGATTATTAAGAGCCCTTGGGCAATTTATCAAAATTCTTTCAATAGAATACTCTAGATGCTCTGCTGTTTCTTCACTGACGAAGATATCTTGTTGGCTTTATAGGGATAGGTGCTGCAATACTATTTTGTAGTGTCTTAACCATAAGAATACGCTCAAGGTATTACGATACCGTTGCATTAACGCCTTATTATAACAGCAGAATTCATACGAATTAACGAATTTTTACTTCTAGATACTACATATTTAGGCTAAAAAGTAGTGAGAGTTACATTGAGGGTTTTTATTTTGTGTTTATTAACATTTGCAATCTACGGACTACATAAACGGTTTTGAATACCGTCTGAATCCTATGACTACAGCCATTTTTTAACGTAGCAGAGAAGAGCCTTTTGCCTTCGCCTTGTTGTCACTTGAACTCGTCACCTTATTTTAATTCCAATACCAAGGAAATTCTGAAGGGGGCCATGCCAGGTGTGAAAGTTCAGAGGAATCACCCTACTGGAGTGTAAGGGCTGCTCCCGTAGAATATTTGATATTTTATTACTGGGAAAACGCTTTATTGGCTACATTTTTACTATTATTTTTTTATTATCACATCGTGATATCCTGACGTCGTACAAATTTGCACAATGAATATTTTTGTTATTTGTTGACTGGGACCATGGAATAATTGTCTCCTTCATCGATACGCTAAAGGAGTCGTGTGTTTAGTAGGGATAGAAAACATCTCTTGTGTACAAACGAGGAATTCACGCGCTACAGAATGTGAAAATGAAATAGAAGCGAGACGAAGCAAGTTACGCAAATAGCATATTCAATTGAAAATCAGGTAGTAACGAGGCAATTGTAACCACTGCCAAAGATCTGTTAGATGTCAATTTGGGTAAAGGATTGTGTTGATATATAATGGAATCCTCTCAAAAATGGGAGAGCTAAGTTACTTTATGTGTAAAGATACTTCTTGCCACAACATTTGGCTGGCAGCAACCTACCCATATTAGTGAAAGGTCAAGACTACAAGAATTGTTGTGTTCGCTTGATGTATACTTCTCCTCGGGAAGAGACAAAGGGAGACAAACCAGAAACAGCCCCTGGAGTTAATGGAAATAGTTTAATGCAGTTAGCACCAGTCACCACCATCTGTTTAAATAAAATTAATATGTAAACAGTTAAGTCAAATACTGTAATGTTGAGTTTGAAATTTGGCATTTCCAATGAAAAAGCATAGCACACAATAATCAATGAAGTGGGACGACATCACTTGTCCAAACCATATTTTTTGTTCAACTAATCGTAATCATGGAAAGTTGTATATCTATATTTAATTTTAACATATTTTCATTCTTTTTATTTACTTAGCTTATTTAAATTCTGACATTTTGGGATGCAGCACATCCGAAGTATACAATGATGATTCCTTGGATATCTACATTGGATGCAATGGTAATAGCAGAGACGCTCTGGCATTCATGAGTCATGACGTCCTTGTAAAGGCACAGGGAGTCAAATAACAGTTTTTGAGGATTTGGATTAAATATATAAAATGGATATATAAATGTGAGCCACCAAACTGTCACTTTGCACAAACCCATTTAATGTTGTGTGACGTCACATTAGCGATGACGAAACACCAATCCCAAATGATCGGGCAAGGTTTAAGCTGTTGTGCTGACTCTGTCGTTTGCCTGTAGATACAGTTTCTGTGCCTTTTGAATGTTTCACCTCCGCGTGTATGATACCTGCGTTGCCTTCTTCTGTCGAACTGACAGAAGGTGTTCATAATCGCAGAAACAATAATAATTTCTTCCAAAAGGAATTATGCACATTGCAGCTATTTTGGATTCAGTTAAATGAATGGAGTTTTAAAACATGTATTTGTTTGCGTATGCATAGATTTATATAGATATGTATATATAGTACAGGTTATGAATTTATACTAGGCATATTATCATCAATATACTTTAAAACATTAACGGTCAAGAACAATTTTACATATCTGGATTTTATATTTTAACTATCTTTACATTTTATGGATGGTGTCGATTAAATAATCATTGAGAATATCCATTGACCTTCAATTTACAAAACATGCGTTTCATGCATGTATTACACTCAGTAGCATCAATTGGAAGTTAAACTTGTTAAGTAGTATGGAATCATATTGGACTAATCATTTTTAGGTAACCTTTATCAGGAATTGTGGAAATACATTGGACAGCGTTGTTAAGTTAAGCTTAGCAAGTACTCTGGAAATATATTGGACATGGTAAATGACTGAAAAATGCACAGGATAGATTGAAGGTAGTTAGTGTATGCGGTGCATGAAAGGGGGCAGTTTATATGAATAAAACGTAAAGGACCCAAAACGACTAAGCCATGCCTGATACAGTTCCGAATCAAAGAGATACAAAGACTGACGTTAAAATATAATCGATATAAAACAAGAATCAGTCTAGAACGGCAGTTTACATGTAGTTTTCAGTTTGTGAACTTTATAGCATTAGTAGGTTGATACAAATTGAGCCAGGAAGTTTAAAAATTAGGAAACATATTCTAGCAGGCGATGTGATAAGGCTACTCTTGAGTTTCAATTTGAAGAAAGAAACATGGTCGTGTTAAATGATCAATTGTAATGACGAAATCACCTTTTTGATTACCCCCAAAATATAATAAAAACATTAAGAGGGCATAAAGTTTGTTTTTAATAGATTGAGAATAGAATTTTTTGCAAGAACTTTCCTCTGTTTGTCCAAAAACTAATAATCAGCCGGGTTGTAATAAGAATAGTTTGGATGAAAATATATCCAAGAGAAAAGGAGAGGAATGTGGAGAGAATCTACTTGATGCCCATGAGTAATGGTAGTCAGTGAAAATAACACATGTAAACATCCCCTCTTATGAAAGCCATTTGGATCGTGATAGATACTTTCTCTATTCGAATATTTGAACAAGTCATGACTAATAACATTTTGTGTATATTTATCAACTTGTATTTCGCTCACTCTTGTTTGCAATACAGAATATAGCCTTCATCTACTTGCAGGAATAACATAGATTATCATATTTTTACTCAGGCAAATGCAACTGAAGTCTCTGAAGCCCAATTTCAAAAATGGTACAAAAGGGCACACCCCCACCACAATACCCAACTACCCATGCCACAAAGTTGCATTCCCTGTTTCCATGACCACCAGCCGCCACTGCATCAATAACATAGTCTTTAACTCAATTCTATGGTCGACAGGTATCCAGTGCATATTAAGGCAGGTGTGCTATGTTTTTTCTTTTTAAACACATATACAAGCCTAGCAGCGTTTTTTTAGACAATTTGTAGTTTTCGTGTTAGTTTGCTAAGTAGACCTAGAAGTAAGGAGCTACAGAAATCGATTTTAAAAAGAACAAATGCACATATCAAAATTTATGGCAGCTTCCTTTGATATGTATCTTCCTATTCAACTTTAGGTGCATAAATGAAAGAGAGATGCCTTCATATGGCAGAAATTTGCCATTCTGTCGTCATAGATAAGTCATAAGTCACTCCCATATTCTTTACTGCTGAAGTAGGCTGGATAACATAACCACAAACAAACAAAGAAGCAAAAGGAGCGGTAGGAGGTGGCAAGCATTTATAATTGCGAGCTCTGCTCTGTCCTTCTTCATTTTAACAAGTAGTTGGGCAATGTCAGAGGTTTATGTACAGGAAGGTCTATCATTATCGACAAAAGAGGATATAAAATAGTTACTTTGTAAATCCTTTCTTCTCGATTGTATATTGCAATTCAACAGGATTTAGACAGAATGGTAGTCAGTAAGACAGTCACTTTCATGTCAAGTAGAAAACAGCAGTAAGACTGGTCGCTAAAATAGCGCAAAGCTGGATATCGATTCCTACCGTTGTAGGATTGGAAGCAAATGTAGTGACCAGAGAAATCGAATATGTTATCACTATAGGTCACCAGCTCAGTTGGTAGACCACACACCACGAATACCGGGGGACGGGTTTGAACCCCGATGATGACGTCTTTTCTATCTCTCTAGTTCCTTCATAAAACTGAATGTCTTACATAGAGACCTTTACAAGAACTGACAATTCTGATGTTTATTGATTGTTATCAATTTCAAAAATTGAACAGAGCAAAACAGAGTTTCAAAAGAAAATTGTGGATTGAGTTGAATTGAACCAATTTTGAAGAAGCTACTAGCATAGCCATCATGCACAGACATTATACAGCAAGTTATACAGCATTTTATTCCTACTTTATATGTAGTTAACACATTGCAAAGGGAAAATATCAAATATAGAAAAAGGATCAGATCAGAGTGCCCATATTAATGTTTACACTCTGAAATTTCAAATCGCTGTAGTTTCATTGACATTTCATCTTTATGTGCAGATATAATTACGTTACTTCGACAAAAGTTGCACTCCAAATTTATTTATTTAACTTTCCACTGTTACATACACAACTTCTGAATAGCGAGTTGGTCTTCTTTTGTTCCATGTAGACAATAAATACAAATAGCACTGATGCAAGTTGGATGTAGGAGTGGTCCACTTCGAAGTTACGGGACTCGACCAAAGGGACATGGAGATAAGTCTGCTCCTTTTCTTTGAAAATAATTTTTTTCTTAATATCCCCTAATTACAAGGCTTTACCGGCCATCCTACGTTTCTGTTTTTGCTTCTGGATGTTCACAGGCAACGTTTCGGCAACCATAGACAATGATAAGGTGACGTATTCATGTATTGACCAATCCCTGGAAGGTATAACCCTTGTTCCCAGTTCCCTTTGTATCCCCAGTCTCACTTCTTCAATTATAAACTAGGTGGCCACCGCTTCTCTACGTGGGTGCTATATGCTTTTTCTTTCATTGGAAAAAACTTTCTGAAATTGTTGACATGCACTTGATTTTATGCCCATTCAATCTGATATGAAATAAAAGCTCATTGGAAGAATTCTAGAACAGGTTTAGCCAAAAGGGAGTAAATATGATATGATGAAAATGATTGGCTCAAGAATCTAGATCAGATACTTTAAAACCATGATGGTCGATTAAAGGTATGAGCTTACCTATACCAATCGACTTTTTCAAGACGTAGAATCAACCACCAACCATTCAAAAATTGCAATGCTGGACGTCTGGAGAAGCTTATGCAATTTAGGCCATTCACCATATCTGGCAAGGGAATGGTTTTGTGTTGCCTATTATTTATTAGACAACGACTGCAGCTATTATTGCAAAATTAAAAATGTAGCCACGTGTACTCAGATCTAGATTCCACGTTCTCGCGCCATGCTGCTCTACCAACTGAGCTACGACAAGCTAATAGTAAAGACTTTAGTGCGCCTTTTTGGCCCCGTTTACATTATGCCGTTTTCATATGAAAACGGAACAAAATGATGCCGGATTGGCCTTGCGTTTAAATCGAAACGTTTTCCTAACCAGCATCAATTGAAGACGCTTTTGAAAATGGAATCATTTGAAAACGGTATCAGTCGTCTAAATGTAACCACCTTAAAACGGAAGCTTTTCATGCAGGATTCCATAAGAGGCCAGCTGATCATCTAAACGAGACAATTTCAACATCAGCAAGTAAGGGTTGGTGAGAACGGCGCCAGAAAAATACAAAAGCATAATTATCACCTTACGGAATAATTTTGAAGTCAATTTAATGCCACTGTCTTACCCCTAGACTTCTCTAAACCAGATCCTCTATTTATCTATTCATTTATTTCGTTCCTTTAAGATGATGACGTTCAGGTAACATTGAGCGCCATACATGATTTTTGGAGGGTCTGCATTTAGACTAGGGGTCTCTCTTGCAGGTATTGTGGTGGCTAATAGTTGTTATTAGCATTGCAACATAGACAATACCATAGAAATGGAAATTAATTGCCTTTAACGTCATTCCCTGATCATTGTTCATTTTTCTTTGTGAAATATATTCATCTTTTTTGTAATTTACCAGAACTTAAACACATTCTACTTGACTCCAACCTAATGCTATTCGTAGTGATTTTTCTTGTGTATTCAGGTCATTACATGAATTTAACAGCTTATGCTGCCATTAAGCCGCGAAGTCATGATCATAGGAGACCAACGCATCCTCCTGTAAAATCATTAACAAAAGAAATCGATATTGAAATGACTTAGTGCAGAATGTTTTCACTTTCAGATTTCTAGCTTAAAGGAAGAAAATCGGATAAAAGTTCCTTACGACTAAATGTGTTGTTGCAGAAGCTCCCGAGAGTCATGGATGCCATATATTAGACGTAGAGAAACTCCTATGGTCTTCCCATACTGCTCAAAATGACTACTTCTATCAAACAATCCAGCTTGGGAAATCTCTATTTATAATACTGCTTGGACGGTCTCTGGTAACCCGTACCTACGTTGTCAACTATAAGGAGATGTATGAATGTAACAAGGTATGTAACAAGGTATGTAACAAGGTATGTTACAAGGTATATTGCAAGGTATGCAACAAGGTGTGTAACAAGGTATGTTACCGTGCTACTTTTCCGTTTAAACTGATTTCTTGTCTAATGTTTAGTATTTTAAACATCAGTCTATGTATTATTCTTTGATCAGGAACTGCGCTCAGCTTGGTACAGAAGTTTTTGATTCTCTTATGCTAGCTTAAATTATTTGTTACCGATTTATATTCAATTATGGGGCAAACTCTTGTTACACTTGTAGTGGCTTAACTTATATTTTGGGTCCAAGTGCAAAAATATGAATTAGGGAACGTGGGTAATGAGATGGAAGCCTTGCCTTTGAAGTCTCACAAGAAAACAGAAATAGAAACACGATCATTTATTCTACTTTACATTGTACTGACTTCATCTTAACTTGATATTACCATGACAACAGCTGTACCCAACGTTAAAGTGTACCTCCAGTGGTCATAATTTTTATATTTTGTTAGTTTTGGTCTCAAGTACAATTTCCTTAGTTACACTTGATTCTTTAACGAACCTTTTTCCAGGTCCAAGTTATTTGTGACGTCATAAGGAACAAATCTGACGTCAGAAGGAACAGGGAAGTTCAGTTGGTGATGCTGAAAATTTCAATACGAGGCAAACATGTCGGCGACCAGCAGGTCAGTTTTGAGCTCTGTTACACGATTTTATTTGAAGTACACTCGACGTACGGCAAAAAGAAATAACGGAGGCTTTTCATGTTAGTACAATAAACAAAATACCAAAAATTCTCTTACCACTTGAGGTACACTATAATGCTTATTGCTTATCATTTGTTTAAGCTATTATTATTTCAAGGTATAAGAAAGAACAATGGAATGCATAGGAAATTGCGAGGGAGGAACAGGTGGAAAGTTGCAGGGCGGAGGCACACCAAGGTTGCAGGATTGCATATTGAAATTTGAGGTTACATGTGTTTGAAAGATCGGGGAATCATTTGGTTTGATGCAATATTGTTTCCTTTATCCCAAGCGAGAATTGTAAAATAAAACTTTTCCGAGACTCACTTTTTGACAACGTTTTCAGAGCTGGAATACCGATTGTTCTCTTTACGTTTCGAATTTTCTTGCATAGAAATTTCAGCAGCCTATGTCTTAGTAATGACATCATAAAATATCCTGAAATGTACATTCCTCATCTGACTGAATACTGCATTTATCTCCAAAAGAAAACTTAAAATAACAATTCCAACTATCAAATCTAGTACATTCTATTTAAAACTAGCAAATGTCGTTCTTTTCGTTTAGAACTCGTCGTGAAGTGCTCGCCCTGAGTCCGTAACAGTACTGCTCACAAAAATAACTTGATTGTGCAAAATCTCTTTAACACTTAGTTTTCCATCCTACGAAAAGAAGATATAACAGCATCAACAAAATGTATGGTTTTACACTACGTTATTTGATGCAAAACATTTTAGCTATGGATTATTTAATGGCGTTGAGGTACTTGTCAACCTCTGACTGTGCTATTATACTTTAGCTCCAATATCGTCAATACACTTTTTCAGGATCTAATAGATCAATTAACAATGCTGACAATATTCATGCGCATATATCCAAATAACAACTATCCATAGAATAATCAGTATCAGTATGGCTGGTGGCCTACTACAGTTCTTTAGGAAAATTCTTTTGCACACGACATTTTCTAATCCCTTGTCGTTTGAGAATAATTTATTTTAGGCCAAGGATATACTAATTTACATGCAATAACATATATTATAAACTCTTCCGTATTAAGTCACTTTTCACTATCAAGTTTGAAACCCTTATCACTAAGAAGGCAAATGTATTCCTCATTAAGAGATTGAAAACGTGCCTTTTAAGTGTCTTTCAACTTCACTGTACGATCGTTAAAATTCGTTTTAAATTTTCCTCTTGCTACCTTTTCTGGTTAAAAGTTTCAAATCAGAAATAGACACGAACAAAAGGATATGAAATGTTACTTGTTTGTGAATTTTTTTTGCCACGTCTTTCATTTTTCTTAAAATAAACGCTTTTTTTAATTATCTATCATTATCTTTTCTTAAAAAACACAATAGTTGCAATGTTACGTTAGCGATATTGTATTATATGAATATCATACATCTACCCCAGTGTCTGTAATGTATTCTTTATCTTAGTGCTTTTACTAAATGTGCATGTTGACTATCTTTTTGTCTCATTAAGCCATCTCACTTATCTCCCTCATATCTCCCCTAGTGTAGCAGCAGTATCAGCGTCAGAAGTTACACCATCAATTCTTCTCCCGTCTCTTCATCTCATTCCAGATACCTACATGCAGTGGTAACGTGTGACGTCACGATTTTGAACATCTTTGAATTAAGGGGGAAAACTCAATTTTCATGTTACCCTATTAGTGAGAACAACAATAGCCAAAATTGAGAGTGATGCCATTTCCCAACACCGAGATATCAGGTTTCAAAGTTTTAAATCTCTCTAACAAAACCCAATTGTTTAATACTGGTTCCTAACTTAAGGAACCCAGGACTATCAACAGAGTTTTGGCCAGAGATCTTTGAGATTCAAACGCCTCTAGTTTAATCATTTTATACACTACAGATCTGCTACTTTGGGAAACAGCCTATTCCAAGCTTGGCTTTCGATATCTGGAGTCAGACTGTACTGTTTTTAAAACTTTTGATTAGTGACGTCATCACTTTCTCTCGGCATTACAATTGCTACATCTGTTCTATCTAGAATCTGTTGAAAACGTTTTAGGGCTGTTTCGATACAGTGGGTAATCTGCTTGTAACTAGATAAGGCCATATTAATTCACTCTTCGACAAAAGAAAATTAAAAAGGGCAAGAATATGACAAGTTGTGAACACCAACCCCATTCCCGTCAGCAGCCTCTATCAAATGTTTTGCCTCTCTCTTTGCTTCGTCGAATTCCTCTGGACGCTTCCAGGCTTCAACTTCGTCCTGTCAATGATACAGATTTACATACGTGAAAATTAAAGGCCTCGTGTATCTAACTTGTAAAATGTATAGTACAGCTCTATATACCAGTGGGAGGTAGAGGGAAATTTAAATGGAGATTGAATAAATTACTATTTTGGTACACAAAGATCTTTCACTTGATTAGTCAGTTGATTAAATGCTAACGGTAGTGTCATATTTCACGGAGATAATAGGTTGCTCAATATCGAATAATCTATTAACAGATCATCAATTACTCTATGTACAGTTTGTGCTCCTTGCTTTGATGAAAGTTGACTAAATGACTACTTTCCTGCCTTATATATAATTCGTCTTTTTTATAGAGAAATCCTTAGAAAGTAAAAGAAGATTCTAGAACATTCCGCAAATTTCTAGTGTGTTCTATAGAAACTTCTGAAAGGTTCTAGAATCCTATAAAGCCTGACAGAACATTCTAGAATGTTCTAGAAGGTTATAGAATGTTCTGAAAAACTAAAGAACTTTCTAGAAGAATCCAGATTAAATAGTGCTGTTGCCTAGACAAGTCAAATTAAGGCAGTCCCATGACAGGTATTGTCATATATATATATGTTCTTCGAAGCGACCATTTATTAAATATGCACCGTTTATTAGTTGTGTTATTAGGTGGTTTTGGCCTTGTTACAAGCTCTTGTCCCCTATTCTAGAAGGGAAGATCACTTTTCCAACTTATAGTTTAGGTCCTAAAAATGCCTCCTTTATGTTTTAACAGGCTGTCCCAAGAACTAAAACAAGAATCAGTCTAGAACAGCAGAGAAACACTTTAAGGAATTAAGTACAAATAAACTTATATTTCGGCTAGTCAAGCTAGCCTTCTTCAGAGTGGCTTGACTAGCCGAAATATAAATTTCTTTGTAAAAATACTTTATAGTGTTTCTCTGCTGTTCTAGACTAATTCTTGTTTTAGATCGATTACATTTCATCGTCAGTCTTTGTATGTCTTTGATCCGCAACTGTATCAAGCATGGCTTAGTCGTTTAGGGTCCTTTCGATTTTTTATTCATCTATTCAAGAACTTCCTTTGGTCCTATCGCCTAGAGAGCACCTTCGGTTATTCCAATTTTGCTCCATTATTAGATGGAATCGATTATTTTCTTTCCCTATATAGAGTTAGTTGAATAAATGATTATTTATGTAGTTGTTTAAAAAGATAAGAGGAAGCATATCCGACGATGTAACCATATAATAAGGATACTTTCTAGAAACTAGGACAGTCTCATTAGTTGTCCCCCCCCCCCCCCCAACTGTTTACTTAGCTTCCATTTTTGTACCTTGACCATCAGCTGTCCAGATAGCCATCCGTTACTATTATTAAAATTTTACAAGTTTTTTGGTGGTACAAAACAATAAAGCTGCACGAAACATCAAATACATTTTCAAGCTTTTCAGTACTAAAATATTTTCGCTGTTTCGTGCAGTTTTATATTAAAATTTTACAAGTTTTTTGGTGGAACAAATCAATAAAACTGCACGAAACAGCAAATACTTTTTTCACGCTTTTCAGTACTAAAATATTTTCGCTGTTTTGTACAGTTTTATATTAAAATTTTCCAAGTTTTCCAATTAATCTTATAAAAGAATGATTCGCAACTTTTGTTTCTGGCATCGGCACTCCTGTGCATGAAACATTGATTTCGAACCCTTTAACAAGTTAATTGTCATAAAGAATTATTATGTGAGCATCACTTGAAATGAGAAGGGAAGCAGCGAGGACTTGGCATATTACTAGAGGGAAGAGAAGGCAAATTTCACCTGTCATCAAGGCCAGAGTTATTGGTTTAGTTCGCTAAATATGAATAGTAAAATCACTTTGAGTGTCAAATAAGCAATCTTACTTAAATTGGATTGACTTTACCAGGGATTCTAAGCAAATTAAAATAGATGAAACGGATTTGTATATTTATGACGAAAATTTGTTGGGAGGCAATTGCCTCTCTCATACTAACCATACTCCTAAGGAGAGGGTATAATTGCTTCCTCGATGCGATTCTTAATAGGTTAAGGGCCCTGAAAGCATCAGTTATGTATCCCAAGGTGCTCTGCAAAATCCCAAACTGCGGGAGCATTCTTCTAAGATATACAAAGCATGGTGAAAACAATTTCCAACATAGGTTTGCTCATCACAGAGGTAGCAGCGTCAATCA
>JAAAKL020012832.1:0-12802 GCA_010016065.2 Carybdea cf. marsupialis auct. non (Linnaeus, 1758)
AATTCAAATATCAACAATTTTGTTTATGTGACGATTTACTTAAGAGCGAAAACGCTCGCACAAGGTTGTTAACGTGAGCTTTTTTGAGCTCGAGAGTCATTTTACTCATGGCAAGGCCTGTTATCTTGCTCTATGTTGGTCTTGCTAGCTTGACTTGAGCCTAATATTTTTGAAAATTTCTTTTGTTGTTCCTTGCTGATGTCTGCTGATCAATAGGATCACTGTGCACCCACACATGCTCGGCATGACAAGAGTTAAAAGTTTCTTTGCTTTTCGTACTTATTTCCACTGGCCCGTAGAATTACTGTGAATTACAAGCCTGGGCATAACTTCCAAAAGATGATTGGGACAGACTTACAGCAAGTTTTAAGAAGAGAACATAACTCACAGTGAGATGACTCAAGTGGTATTTGAAGCCATTGGAAGGGTGATTGTGAGGTCTGTTAGAGACTAGCAATCAGATGGATTATAATAAGAAGGACCCTATTTTTGGTAATAGATTAGTCATGCCCAGCATGGGAAGCATGACCGTTGGCTTCACCACTGGATGTGAATGACATGGCAGAGCTTGTGAATATCATGAAAACAAAGGTGAAATGAAGCACAAAAAAACCCAAAACAGTCTGATGTAGCCTGGGCAACATTGTAACAATGTATAGTGACCAGAAATGCAATTTGATGACAACTTACTGATTTAAGAAACTCAAGTCCTCAATTACTAACCCAGGGCTAATAATTTCTATAATTAACCCTATGGATTTATCTACTAGTAGTCAATTAAGTGATGTTTATCATTGAAAAGTGTTTGTATATACACATGTAATTATTAAGACACATTGAAGTTGTCACAAGTGGGACAAGCTGGCTTGATTCTATGTCTTCTATATGTTTATTTATGTGTCCGTTGGTTGAGCTGTTAATGGCTATAACTGTTCATCTATTGTAAGTGATTTCTCCTATCATTCCACGACAGTCTTTCTCTCAGAATGGGATGATCATATGTTTGCGCATATGCTTGAGGATCAGGATGATACTGAATTGATGTCACTTGCAACAGGGCAGCCATTAGCCTCTTCAAACAACATGCAGAGACAACAGAACCATATGCAAGACCATGGGTTAAATGACAGCTTAATTGCCCACTTGACCCAACAAGAACTTGACACTTCTGATCTTATGCTAACTGATGATTGGTTCCTGGCCCAGGAGTTAGAACAGGAGCAGAAAAGACTCAAGGAAGAAGAGGACTTTAAGAAGTTACAGGTTAGAAAAAAGTTCAATATAAGAAATCAAAGTTTACAGGGCTATCTTAAGCAAAATGTCTGCCAGTTTTCCCTGTGTTCCACACCTATGGCAAATTCAAGGACAGGTTCAGGAGTACTTGGCTCTTTACTTGACAACAGTAAGCTATATGATATTTGCCCAAACATAAAATCTCAAACATTTTTAAATTTGTACATTTGCCCTATTTTTATGCTGGAGCTTTCTGCAATATTTTCCTTATCAACTTCAATCTAATGTCAGGAAACCTTGCAAACAAAAAACCCCTCAACTCATCCAATATTTGGTACTCCGTAAAGGTTGCATAACGCAAAACATTGTCACTAATAAACTAATGTTTTTAGTGACATACATAGCTTTTTGTAAAAGAAATGTGTTGTATTTTTCTGAATTTTCACTGGGATGTTTATTCAAATGCAAGCGCTTTTAGAGGGTACTTGTTCAAAGGGGCACTTAATAAGTATCAGGAAGCACTTGTTAATTTCCCTCCTTTGAGAAGAATGATTGTCAGTGGGAAAATCCTAACAATTTATTTTTCGAATTTCCAAAGAAACATCCTATTAAGAACTCATTGAGGTGCTTATGCAAGGATTTGAATAGTTTACTTACTGGCCTCTAAAGTAGGGTGTTAATTTTAGGTGGTTCTATTTTAAGTCATAGTGTTAATTCAGATTGATACAGCATGTACTGAAATCTACATGTTTCTCTGTACTGATTATAACTATTGGTCTTTTTATAGAACTGCATAGGATATTGAACTTTAACATCTCACTCTTAACTCTTTACGCTGTTTTCCTACGTTTATTTTTTGCCACATGAACAACTTACTTTCATATACTGCCAGTTTACTTCAAGATAAATTTCATGGTCGATTGCCCTGAAGTATGCAAAGATATGCTAGTGAATTTTTTAAAATTTTTTATCTGAGGAAATGTATGGGATGTCATCACAAAGTGCTGGATTTGGCAAGCAGTATGACCGTAGGTTAAAACAAGATGTCAACCGCATGAAACTGAGTGTTGGTGATTATTATGCCAGAAAAGCAGACATGCTAGAAACACTCATGTCTGGCCATGATTCTGGAGAATCACAAACTCAAGGTATGCTTTGTTTTAATTACATGAAACAAGTTTAAATCTACGGCAAAAAATTATAATATTATGTATAAAAATTGTCAAGTCTGTGCGTATTATGTGAAATTAACAAGTTACAAACGTTAGTACAGTTATTACCTTACATTCCATTAGTTTCCAATACTTCTCAAGTCGATTTGACTGGACCGGTAAGTTCCCCGTCAACTGTTGAGGCGTTTGAAAGCTCAGAAATAAGAGTTTGTCTCTCCACCTGTAGTACACGAGTATTTCCGAGTTTAAGCATGGAGTCTTATTTAATCACCTAACAGGGAACTTACTGAGCTGAGAGAATCTTAACCAAACATGATAGTAGGAACTTGTCATTACAGGCGCCGGTACCTCTGAATTGGCCTATCCTTTCTGGGAGCGTATTAAAGTATTATTTCGTATTATTTCACATTCTCTTCCCTTATCGATATAGTTTTTTTTGCACTGTAATATGACCAAGGCCGCATATAGGTCGTTTGTTGTTCGATGATAGTTATTCTTATGATGATGATGTTTGGATGGCAATTCAAGAATTTCAAATCGAATTTAGCTAGATGACCTGTGATCTTTAACGATTATTTTCTTTCAGTAACAAGGCCTCTCAAAACTTGTTATAAAACACGTTTCTTGATATATCAATGCTTTTTCCTTTCTTTTTCCATCTGAAGGGGTAATAACATGTCTTCGTGCAAGTTATGCTAATGGCGTCAGTGGAATCAGGGCTGTGTATCTATGCTTAGAGACTGATCACTTTGCGAGCAGTGTTGGAGATGCAGGATGGGGATGTGGATACAGGAATACACAGATGCTGCTATCTGCGCTGCTTAGATGTAATCTCTACCGCAAGACGATATTAGAAGGTAAGTCGTTAAAGGATGCTAATGCGCTGTTGCACTCGCGTTATTTTGCAAGTTGCCTGTTGTTAAAATTCATTGCATTTACAGTCTGAAGAATAATAGCCTGCCATCTTCGATATGTTCGATATGATTGGTTCACAGTCAAATTGTGGAGTACATGAAACACTCTCTATCCTTTCTCAATAAAGACGACATATGCATGAGTTCGTTTGGAGAAGATTGACTATGCAGTAATTTATGAAACGCCGCAGCGAATCCATAAAGGTCAGTTCCCGGATTGTCATGTAACTTCTTCGGTTAGGGTCATGATATTTCTTAATACCAAAAATCTGGTGTGAAAATATCCTAAAGTGAGAAATGTTATCTGGCCATGCAGTTACATGATTCCATATCCCTAGACTCAGAACAAATTTTTGCGAGCTATGTCTAAGCTCGAGTAGGCTGTGACAGTTTTAAGATAGGATGCAGCCTTCTTGGCGCCGTTCTTCAAAGCCCTTTAATCTGCATTTACATTGGCATTCTCTAGGCTTGGGAGGCACAGATCTACCTTCAATTCCCAGAATTCAGATGATGATCGAATCGGCTTGGCAGAAAGGTAAGAGCGTTTACAACTGTTTTTTTAATTCGTATGTAGCTATGATAATGAAGTTTGAAGCTAGTTAACTATTTAGTTGCATAGGGCATGGATTTATTACCGATGCCGTGACGTACTTGCCTATTTACTTACTTACAATTGTATATTGCCGTGTTGCATTTTTTGCGTTACTTCTTGCCAAGGCACGTCTTCAATTTTCTGCTGTCAATTCCTGCTTTCTAGCTTCATTGTCAATGCCCTTAATATCTTTACCCACCTTCAGTTTTTATGTGTATTTCTCCCGTTTGACGTTCTATATCTCTGCTCGCGCGCATCCGTAATTTCTTGTTTCCGTCTGCTCAATTGTGTCAATTACCTACAGTATGACACCTTGACCAAACTGGTTGCATGTGACCAGGTACATATACTTAGAGATGGAGTAGAGCATTGGTACGTTGGAAACTTGTGATGGGTTCCACAATACGCATATAAATATCGGCTGTTTTAATATCTATCCTGTGTCATTTGTCATTTCAGTATCTGCGTAGATGAGGATAAAGATGCATTTGAAGTACTGTATGCGAATTTTAACGTGCGCTCGCAATTCTTGCCTTTTTGTCGAACTAATATGCTTATCAACAGCATCTTGTAATTTTCGCATGAAAGACTGTATACACCAGGAGGTTTTCAAAATCATATGCCTACACCACCCACTGAACCATGTGGATTCGAGATTATGCAACTGATGTTGTGCCCCGAAATAAATTACAAATTGACTTGGCTGCAATGAAAGGAACTGGATAACAAATAGTGGTTAACATTATAAACTTGCTCCAAAACCAGTCTTGAGAAAAGCCACTTTTCAACGTTTTGAATGTTTCTTAAATGGTTAAATGCTTTTATAGACGTTCATCAGACTGCATAGGATAGGGTGTAATACCTTAAGTAACTGTGGTAGTGCCTTTATATATATCTATCGAGTTCGGGATCGACTTCCCAGATTGTAGACTAAACTATTGGATTATTAAGTGCTGTGGTTGTGTTGCTTTTTCGGTGCGAGAGGTCCCAGGTTCGATCCCTATTAGCACCATAAGCATTCATTCATATTTATTGGTTTACCCTCGATTTTTGTATATAAATGAAGGGTGTATATCCTATTTGTTGTTCTCTACTTAATGTTGAGTAATTTGGTGTGATCAGGCTTTTTCGAGAACATTGTGCCATTGTACAAAAACGAATCCTTCACCGAACGCAAATCTCCGTGTTTTGTATCAAAAGACGATTTTTCAACTTAAATCGTTTCTGTCACGAAGCGTTGTAAGTGGAGTACTGTTTAAGGCCTGCCATGCTTCCGAACCAAGGAAATATCAATGAGGCCATTATCTTGTAACTGCATTTGTGTGTATACCTGTGATAGTAGCTAGTATTTAATTGAAGAATGTGCAATGTACTCCCACATAGGTTTTGATCAACAGGGAGCTGAGCAACTTGGTGGCAAACTGCACAATACAAGCAAATGGATAGGGGCGACAGAAATCACAGCCTTACTACGTTCTATTCGTGTGAGGTATTGACAAAACAGTATTAAATTCTTATCCCAACTATATGTAGGCTTTGTTATTATTGTAATTCTTCCCCACTTTGTCGTAGTGTTAGGCGTGTATAGTACAATAGTACAATAAACATCTATAAAATTGATGATTACAAAACAGTTGACTGGCAATTAACTGTACTCCTAAACTAGGAAATGACGACTACAGAGAAGTAATTGATGGATTGGTAACACGAAAACGACCATCATAAACGACGCTAACTTAAGCGAAGGGAAATACTTTGTACCCTAACAATTCCGGCAAGCTTAAGTCTTTAAACTGAAGAGACGAGCTTTGAAACGGATGGATAGACATGTCAATAATAGGGCACCTATTTTAGAACATTTTACTGGTCTTGATAAGGAACATCGTCCTTCACAATATCCGGGATACAACCTCATTATCAAGTTATTATGTAACACTCCGTCACTAGACCTTTTATAGTACTAATTTAAATTGAACCTTGAAGATTTGCTTTGCGTATATTGTTTGATCATATCCAACTTGTCTTGTGTCGCTATTGTTGGGCTTTCAGACCACTTGTTCAAGTCCTTGTGACTGACTTTTGGCGATATAGAAAGTGGAGTAATAGCAAGAAAGTATCCATGAAGTACAACACCTAATGGTTCCTACTTCTATATGTCCTGCAGTCAATTTTGTTTATATCATCGCTGATCTTTTATTTCGTTCATGTGTCCGTAGATATGAAGGTGTCCCTGGTTCGAATCCCGGTTGTGTCATTTTCACTTTTCTCTAGTATTTCTTCAAACTGGCTGTGAAAGTGTAAAACAAGATATTTTTACGCAAGTCAGCTGAACCAATAAAGACTCAAAGAGTGTCTATTTGGTTTTGAAGTCGGTTGTCTACCGAAAGTCTGACTTAGAATGTTGTAGCACATCGACCGTCATAAATATGGCCTTAGGGTAGAGGATTTGACTTCTAGCCGGTTCTTTGACTCACCATAAAAGTTTTTTGATTCGATTATACAATTGCCTTAATGTTATATGTGTTTGGCAAAATTGATTTACCTCTGTGAGAGGATTGACTTGTCACTGTCTGTGTTTGTTGATGGATATTTAACTGTAAGATTCCTTCTCCATCATTGATACCACAGTGTAACCATGACAATGCCACCTATTTGGGAACTATTAAGTTGTAGATGGTCCGTACGCGTACTAGATTTTAACAGTTCGTAGATTATTGATATCGAACCATATCAAACTGAATATTAGCAACCATATATGATTTGATAGTAAAATATGCCTAAGCAGATTCGGGTTTACATAATACAAGATTGTTGTCATTTGTTGCTACATGAACGATATGTTAGCCAAATCATCAACCTTTATTGTTTTTCATTATTTCACTTATTTATTTTTTGTTTTGAGCTGATTTGTGTTCTTAAGTGGTCAACGTTAAACCAAGGATAAAGGTGGCGCACACCGTTACCACCAAAGTGGTAGTAGCTATGGAAAGCGGAGCATGCACTTTGCCTCTGACTGTGGTCGTCTCTCTTCTCATTACTGATCGGACCAATGTTAGGTTACTCGAGCAAATCATTTAGTGTACATGGGTAACTTCATGCCGTAGCTAAAAAGGAGTAAATGTGAACAACTATATCAAGGTGGGAAACATCAGTTCGAAAATTGGTAAAGATAATGAAAATGTGGCACAACCGAGATTCGACCCCGGGATCCATGCTATGTGCGGTGTTACTCTACTAACTGAGCTGTATGGACCAGTATGACAGCTTACTTTATGTTCCCCCAGTCGCCTCACCAACTCCAAATTCCACAATCTTTGACAGTCATTTCTACACAACTTTGTACACATACCTTGCTGTCCAAACCCAATTAAAAGTTATAGGGTCGAGCACCGAGGATTTTAAATGAAGTTCAAATCCACAGTGGTGGCACATTTTCATCTTCTGTAGAATTTTCCATTGTATATCATGAGGATTAATGTGCAGGGCTCGCTCATTTTCCTCTCCTTTCAGATTCAAAATTCCGTATTCAGTACTCGATTTTGTAGATCTAGTATACCTGATAATCCGATACTTCTTGACTGTTCAATGAACTGCATGTCATCTTTTTCCTAGGGCTCGACTCGTTGACTTTCATCAAGCTACTGGCAGTGATGGTACACACCCAAGCATGTTTACTTGGATACATCAGTATTACAAAACGGGCTCAGAAAGTGATGGTCCAGCCCCACCTTTATTCTTGCAGCATCAAGGTAGTGTATTGATTCACTGCAGCCTCTGCAAGTTGAAGAATCTAAAATGATAAAAAAAATGTTACCAGAACTTTAAAAATTGGTAAGGCAAGAATGAAACGATAAACCATCAAAGAAACTTGTTAAGTAATTACCTACACACGAAACATCGTTGTTATTTGGATGCTAAGTAATGTATAAGGCTATGAGAATTGTTGGAGAGATCAGTATCATTTATAGGATCACTTTTACTTGCAGCCTTGTTTTCTTAAAACAATGAGTTAAAAATGATGCAGTTTATAAAGTAAGTCAAGCATAAAAGATAAATGTTTAGATATAGAAATAATCACGGCGACAGTTTGAATCCTTCGTACTCGTAGAGAGATTAATGTTTTTAGTTTTGTCCTTTCTGTTAATTTTAGCGCACTAACAGCTGTATTAGAAGTACTACTTGAAGGCCCCTCATCGAATTTAACCATGAGAAACTGTATTGATATGTGGTACATGTACCAGTTATCTCGCCTATGAGAATGGCACTTTTATTGCTTTACCTAATTTTATTTGAAGAAGGCCCAAGACAAAGAATTTAAGATTGACTCGATCCGATAGATAATAGGTTTTGGTTTCAAAAATATCATTTGCGGACTATTAAGAGTTCTGTGGACCCCCTAGTTGCCAACTGCTCCTCTCTATTGCAAAATGCATGGAACACGTTCATATTTATTTTGATTTTTCGAGTCCGCCAACTCTTAACGTGATCGCCCCCTACCTGTACTAACTTTGAAACATGATATTTATTTCCGAGAGTGTGATACCCCAAATGATCTCACATTTGACTAATGTTACCTTACCCCTTCTTCCCCATCCTTTGTTGACCCGTCCATCAAAACATTGTAAGCGATTTAGCCATTTTCAATGAAATCTAGGATGGATATTGAACTGACAGTTGACATATCGTTGCTTCAATGTGTTGCCAGCTGTCATTTTAAGTTGCTTTAACTCCCTTTTACGTATAGTCACCCTCTCCGATTTAATTACAGGTCACAGCCGACTGTGTATCGGCGTTGAGGAACATCCCAGAGGAGAGTGTCCTATCTACTTGATGTTATTTGACCCCTCTCATGCTCCAAGGCAAATGCAAGCCCTCCTCCAAAACATGACCACAAATGTCAGTGCACAACTTAGACTTCTCAGACGTTCCCTTAAACAAATGAGATCCAAGCAATACCAAATTGTTTTTATCGACGGACTGATTGAAAGTGACAAAGAGTATCAGGTGAGAGGTTCATTTCGTAATTTTGGCTTGTAATTTAGCATTAATAACACTATGATTGGCATGTGTATGTACCTAGTTCGATGTGCGATGTTGCCCGGAAAGAGGTGAGTGTCGGACAATTGCTTTTCCTGCAATGTGCCGATGTTTAAGTATGTTCTATGCTCTAGCAGTTGCCATACTTTGAGGGTACTCTTTGCTACAACCAGACTCTTCTTTTATTGTCAGTCTGATTAAAAAGAGATATTAAATTCTGGATATTGCTCTTCATGTATGGTATCGAAACTACTTTTTCAACCCTAATGATTGCTTAAAACAGTAAGATTGATCAACTATTCCTGGTCCGTTGTAATGCGCAACGATTTAAGTTCTTATTTTCCACAAGTTTAAATGTTGCCTCGTGTAGGACAAGTGGGCAAATCAACTAGTAGCGCTTTGTGGATGCTAATAGTTAGGTCTATTATTCATCCTCATATCATGCTATCAAAACTCTCCACTCGCTCCTTGGCAAACAGCAATTGGAGGCCACTAACGTTACCACGCAGGTACTCTTGCGTTGTATATTACCCGTGTCTTGCCTGAGATAGTTACATTTCCCCAAACTCTTTTACTATTAACAATTCCGAGGCTGCTGATCCTTTGTAGCCAATTTTGTGAAAGCGAGATTGTAGTTATGCTCTGACCGTATTCATTTCTTCAAAATATGTAAGTGCTACTTAGAATTTCCGCAGTTTGAGATAGTGTGGTTCAGCTCTTAACATTTCCCTCCGTATAATGCCTACTCTAACAGTGGGATTCGTTCGACTTTCTTGCTACCGCTTACTTTTTCTACTGTCACCTTATTTACTATTCGATACGCGTTGAAAAAAACAATTTAAAGTGATTTAAATCACTTATTTCTCCAGATGGCTTCAATTGTAGTCTAATGATCCGCTTGCACAGACGGCGTTTTTTCGTTTGTACTGTTGCCCATGACTTGCTCGCAAATTGTAGCTCAAAGTAGATTAAGAAGCATTCGTGTCTTTGTATTATGAGATCAGGCACAAGTTCCCTTCTAAGAAATTGCTACAAGATAGTAATTGTAAGGGGGGCTGGTCGGGAACGCGTAAATTTTGTACCAACATCTGAATGTTACTCATCTTTTCTAGGCTTCCTCTTTAGCTACGTATACTCGGTTGCACTTTTACCTATAATTTTCTCCCTAATTGAAAAGAATCTGCTAAGGGTACTCTTAAGTGCAGAAAGAATGGGGACGCCTATCAATTTTAAATTGTCGGACCCCCTGCACCGTATTAATTCTTAATTCTTAGTTGTTAGAAGGTTTCTTACTACTGAAATTTTAAAAGGGTAAAAATAGTACTATACAAAACTAAGACCTGTTCACTTCTCTGCATTTAGAACCGATCATATACCGTTTTACTAACTTCCATGTAGTCGAAACCACGCAATCTTTTTTTCGTGGAACAATTTTCTTACAGTGCGCGGAACAGTTTTTCTTTATCTTTCGTTCATGTTGATATAGTGGTCTTAGGCTCGCTAATTAGTCTGCCCTCTCTCAATATTTCGAAGAATCTCGCATTTTCTTTCAAGGCTTTAGTGGTCAGTATTCGTTTACCTCAAGTAGACTCCATCTTGCTTACTCAAGTAAACGTAGGGACATTAGAATATCCATTTAATTTATCGCTATGTTGTATGTTCCGAACGGTCCTGTGCGAATTTTCATGGAAGTTTTACAACGCCCCCTACATTCTCCGGATGAAAAAGGCGCCATGATCCTTTCAATTTAGAAAATTTCATAATGATTTGTAACACTTTTCCGAAAAGGCTCGAGACAGGGAGACAGATTGTTCCAAGTGACCGACATTTCTGTCCAAGATAGAGTAAAGTTCAAGATAGAGAAGGTCGAGTAAAAGAAATGAATTTCTTAGTAATGCATGCGGAATAACCTTTAATTCCAGGTAGGGTGAAGTTCGAGGTAGAGAATAGCCATGTTAGAGAGAATCCACTTCCAAGTAATTTTGCACACTGTTTGTAGTTAGTTTATAACTATTTCAAATCGCAATAAATTATTTTGTTTTAATGAAAACCTTTATAGTTTATATAGTGCCATCTTAAGGGTTTACTTTATGCGTTACAGATAATCCAGATGTTAGGCCGACAACCATCACTCTGATTAGTTCCTTTACATATTTTGAATTCGCTTTTGCTCGTTTGCATGTGCAGTCCAAGGATAGTAGTATGCCAGGTTTGCTAAAGATTTGTCTCTTTTATGCCACCAGTCCTTGAGAACCATATAGGAAAAGTAAGGGTTATGTTTGTCAATAGTTGTGATAACTGACGAGCACTGCCAGCACAGTGCACACGACTGGTTGAAGACCGTAGTTCGATTTGACAAACTTCTTGTAAAGAATCTCCCAAATTTTATGCTGCATCAAAATATCCAGTAACTCCCTACCAAATTTCTAAATGGTGAAATCGTCTCGTACTATGTAGTTTACTACTTTTTGTTGTTGTTGCAATCAAGACAAAAATTGTCTTTTTAAACAAATGAAACAAGGACCACTCAAGGAACACATCAACCATGGCTAGTGATAAAATTGGAAACCTTCAGCTGGCCAGGACCAAGTAGCTTTGCTTAGGCTTACAGCACGTCCTTGCTCCATTTTCAAAAGCGATTTCTTTAGTAGAAAGGACCTAAGTATTCTGTTTCTTTGTCGAAACTATTATAAACAGGGGTGTATTTGAAGGCGACGGTACAACCTGCAACCGATTCAGTGGCCGCAATGTAAGGAAAAGTAACGATTTTCGTTTAGAAATGCACTTAACAGCAACCACAGTAGATAGACAATAAAGAATAGGAACAATTGGAATAAAACAGATACTTTCTATATTGCTGTTAGGATGCACCGAACACTTGGCACACCCAAAATACATATCAGTGGAAAGAGACTAGTGGACTTTTAATTTAAGTTTAAAACAGAAGATCTAAAGATTTCCCTTTATAAAGAAACGTTGTATTATCGTTTTGGTGACTCGACATTGTATTAAATAGCTGAGAGGGCTGCTGTACCCACACATGAATTACTGACAGTCATCAGCGCCTGTGTGATCTAATTTGATCACGGTGTCTCCACTTATTTCTTTATATGAAGACAGATCCTTTGTGTAAATGTGACATTGTTCCTCATTAAATTTTTCGGTTGTGTTATCAAGTAACTATAAAGTCATACAAGTACTTGTGTACTTTAAAGAAAGTTGGCAAAATGATTGTTTCAGTTACTGACTTCTGTTGTATAGCAGTAAATCACCTTGCTTAATACACCAGTGATCGAGGTGTATACAATTTTGAAAACATCCTCGTATACGTTTATGTTAAATGGTAAATATTGTTAGCTGTCTCCTACAGTACATTGATATTCTTGGGTCCATTTGTAATTGGATTTACATCCTGTTCAAGTATGAAATGGTACATTTTCTGAAATGAAGGGCAAATTTTTGCCAAGAGATGGTGTACGCCCTTGATTTCATTGTTAAATCAGATATCCCTAAGAAGCCTTTTTGTTTGGTAGGAAATCTCATAATCTTCTATGATAAATGATTTACTGTGTCACAATCATAACGTGGAAGCATGACATCCCCCTCTTAATGCAACAGGCCCCTTTGAGAAATGGTAAACGGGCAGTGGCTTTAGCAATTATCAATTGGGCGCACCCGAATTCATGATCAGCATTCTTCACGAGTCTCTGTTCTTAATCGAATTCTGGAGATCAGGTATTGGAAGACCTGTGTCTTTCTTGAGCAGAGTAGCATACTCCAGTGTTGGTTGGCCGACATTACTATAACCATAGCGCCGTTTCCATAGCACGCTGACGCAGTGTCCTGCGAGGCGT
>JAAAKL020012834.1:0-12802 GCA_010016065.2 Carybdea cf. marsupialis auct. non (Linnaeus, 1758)
GTAAATCATGTATTTCTTAGTTTATCAATTTTAACTTTAAAGTAGGAACAACCGGAAGCTTAAGAAAACAATTTTTTGAACTTACTGTCCGAGTTTACCCATCCTAAATAATTTAAGACCTTGAACACAACTGCATTGTCTAGCAAATTATCAGAAAACAATTATGACGAAACATCTGAAAAATTAACATGGCATCAACTGACAACTTGCAAGCAGTTAATTCGACTTGGATTGACTAAGTAGCACTACAAGTAATTTATTTTTTTAGTGAAACTATGCGTACTGGAACTTTTAATGGGTTGCCTTAGTCATAGAAGGATTAGCTGTGTTTTCCCCAGTTTAATTTGCAAAAACAGATGATTCGTAAGGGAAAGCATGGAAGACGAAAAACAGCATTTATGCTGGCAAAGACGGGGCAGCGTGCAAAGCAGGATGAAAGCAAGGAAAGGGCATTGACATGCGAACAAGGGCGTCGTCCTAGCAACAAAGGGTGACACGCGATGGTTAACGTGGACGTAACGGTAGAGAAGAGAAACCAGCACTGGAGACCTGATTGATAAAGCCAGAAAGTATGTGACTAAAACAGAAAAATGTTGTAAACGAATATGAGCTAGGTGAAAGAAGAACTCAAAAAGGAAAACGTGTTTCAGTTCAACAGCAGCAGTTGTTGACGCAGATGCAATCTAGGCAGTGGCATGTCATTCTTTTAACAAAGTCCCATATCAGCGGCATCAGTAGAAACCTAATGAATAAGTGCACACGACAAACTTTGTGCCTCCCCTCTCAAGAATCCGCATTAGATCATCACCTATTACACTCCGTTCATTACTTTTACTTATAATAATGATGGAAGAAATATAGCAAGTTCGGGGTTGGGGAGAGGTACATAAAGTTTCTTTGTTTTGAACATTATGGTACGTCTGCCATCGCTATCTTATATCGATAAAATTAGATAAGGAAAATATTCTTGCTGAGAGGGAGGGGGAGTTAATACGACTGCAACTGCTATTCTAGATCTAGTATTGATTATATCAGATACAGAAAGTTTTCCTTGTTGGAGGGAGGTTAAATTACCCGCTGCATTAAATCTACGGTACATAAACATTGAGCAAGAGATTGAACAAAAATCATAATTACTGATTTGATTCTCTTGTATGCATTCTCTTCTATTTTTACTATCTTCTTATGAATCCAATCACAGATCCTGCCATTGTTTACAATATCATGTACTGAATTGGTGATTTTATTATTCATTGATTGAAGACCGTGCTTCTTGATCTTAATAAGTATTAATTGTACAAATGTTAGAACACATGAAAAACTTCAAATGTGAACATTCAACTATATCATATAAATATGAAACCATAATACTAATGTAACCCAAGATTTGTCAAATGAAACTGCTACCATATATTTTATTGACCCCAAGAAATTGTGTACACATTATCATATAAACAAAACTACATATATAAATTGATATTAACAGAGGATATCTAGTATTGCCGAGTGCGAAAATCTACACCTTCCACTTCATGCAGCAGCTACTGCTTACACACTTTTGAATATTCTTGTAGTCAGATTGCTCCCTGATTCTCCAATTCCCAGTGGAACGGGAAGGTAATGCACGGGTAATCCAGTGATAATCTTATGGAGACAAGGAATAATCTTAATTTCATAAAAATTACACACAAACATTGCAATCACTAGGTTTGAACAATTCAACAATGTGGACGATTGCTCGAGAACTAGAAATTTTATCTTCTGGTGTATGCTAATATAGGTAATGGGAACGTCAAAAAGACACCGAAAAAAGAAGGTCGGGAACTATATTTAATATTGAGAAAACTTTAATACTCCATTTTCATTTACTATTACAATCTCTTTGTAGAGATGAGAGGAAGCCTAGAATTCGTTAAGACATCAGTCACTAGCTGTAAATAGTTATCGAATCTTCTGAGGAGGGAGTAAAATATCTTGAAAGGGATGCTTCAATGCCATAAGTAGCTTTAAATAAAAGAAAGGGCAAAAAATACATATAATCTTAATATGACTAGATGCCTTGACAATTCTCGGTCGGTTGCATATTTCACTTTTTAAGAGGAAATACTTAAATATGCAAATCAACCAAAGAACAACTTCCTTTGCATTCATATGGAAGATTTACATGGAGTCTGGGATTGAATGGAAAGGCGTAATCTAGGGTTGAGGCACATTGGCAACATAATGAATAGGAACCAGTCCTTTATATGTATCTCAACTTGATCCAACTTATTTTTGCTGGAATTCACTTTACCCGTTTTAGCCCCTTTGGTACCCTACTTGAAGATATGATCGTGCTTGATATAAGTATGATGATGCCATAGATAGTTATTCAATGGTGGGAGCATACTTGCATCAGCTAATTTTATATTTACCTATTGACCTAGTGATTGCACTTTGACTACCACAGTCTGTAATTTTTGCAGATAAAGTCTTTGGCGAAAGACTGTCCTGTTTCGGTAACCTTCTTTGTTATTTTTGATGGAGTTTCATTCCTCCTTGTATAATGTCCTACTAAAGTCTTTGATCCTGCTCTAGGTCATTTGCAAGAAATTTTCAAACGCACGGCCACGGCCTGCTTAAGAATGATCTAAGTAAGAGGTAGCTAAAGAAGTAGAGGACAAAGGCCTCACATCCAAACTGCAAACTAAAGCAACGTAGTGATCATTGATGGTGTGCATTCTAATATACAACAATTACTGAATCCAAAAAAGACTGATGTAAGAGCCCAGGGCAACAAATCTCATTTTCTTTCTAAGTGAGTTCTAATTTCCGTAAGAATAATGCTGATATTTATTGCATTCGTTTAAATCAGGAAAACGTTCTGACACCATAACCCCATAAAAGTAACATTTTAGCAAAGAGTGACTCAACAAAGCCAACCAGGCTTTTTGGGTTTTACTAGTTTAGCTTTACAAACAAAACTTATGGAAGGTCTCTAAGCTATTTGCAGCTTGGGAACTTGAAGAGTCTTTGTACAGATACAACAAAATGCAAAAAGTATACAGGGCCGGCAAAAGAGGAGGGCCGGGGTGGGAATGCCTCCACTTTTCTGCTAGGTTTTTCTGATACATTGTGCATGTAAAATTGTTGCACTTGACACGCACATTTTCTCCCTTCCCTCCTCTAAAACCATTTCGCCGCCCCTGGAATAGGAGGCATTTGGATAGAAATGGAAGGGGTAGTTACACTTTCACTTCTCAAAAACGTAAACTCTTTGAAGCAGCAGAGATAGGGTGGGGGTGAGAAACAATCGACGTCTACTACAGAAAGATAAATACTAACAAAACCATTTCCCTAATGTTGTTCCACTTATCATTAACAAAAACGGTAAACTAGAAGTAATCTCTTTTGAGAAAACTTGTCCTTTACTACTCTGCAATGAACGTGTCCCCATATTAGTATTGCTACAAAATATGTTCTTGACTATACAATTCTTAATATCAAGAGACAACTGGTGCAAGTTACATTCATCAGGATACACACGGGATTTAATTGTCTGGGTTTCATACCCTGACAGCTGTAAACTGCAGCAACATTGCTGGCTAACGTTTAAATTGACAAACATTTCAACGCCAACTACAACATTCATGTTTTCAACTATGAAATGTTGTGTGACAATTAGATAACTGACCCAAAATCTTATAAGAAACTAAACAATGTAGATTACTCTCTAAACAAATATTTAGCCTTCGGAGAGAGGGTGTTTTGTGTACTGTTGCAGATGTAAACATGATTATGTTGATGAGGAAAGCATACATTCGTTACAGACTTCTTTATTCAGTACGAGCTTGTCAGTTAAATGCCGCTGAAACGAGAAAGACTGAAACCGTATAGAATGGCTTTCTACGGTGAATGATAAAGGGAGGTTTCAAACGTAGAAAAATACGCCTCGTGAGAAGGATTTCAACCCAGAATTACCAACATCATGGGCATATGTAATCAGTAATGGAGAACGGAGGCAAATTACGAACACGAAGAACACGAAAGACTTGTGTAAGACACAACATAAAAAGTAAATCGCACACGTAACACAATGTGATAACGACTGCCTCCAGAAAGAGTTACTGTTTTGCATTGTGGCAAGTAACATTTGGAGGAAGCTTGCCTCTGACTTGTAGAATGATTTGAAATAACTGAGAAGGACGGCGATTGTTAAAAAGGACATGCACCCGTTGCTAAAGACTATCTAAGCGACAGAACCAAAAAACACACTGTTTTTATCGGTGAATTGATGATGATGATGTGCGGGTCGGGATAAATCTTGACTTTATAAAGCGCTACCAACTACGACTGTGGCCATCTAAAACTCGGCCAACGTAGTACTGTTTTCCAGTCAGATAATTTACTTCTTTAAGAGAGATACACAGTATCATATGAAATAAAAGGTATTCAAAATATGTAGTATATCCATTTCTCTCCGGTTAAACTTCGTTTAGAACAGTAATAGGGCTGTTGATGCCCTTTTCCAATTCTTTCAGCATTCAGGCCAGTTATCATTTACTTATTTCAAGTTACAATTCGGCAATGATGCCGATTGGGCGCATCGGAACGAAAACAATTTTCTACACAGTATGAAATATCCTTACGCCAAAGATGTCTAACAAAGGTCTTGTAAGCCACTACTCTTCACAAAAATAAAGTACAAACGTCAGCAATCGAATGGAACGTACATCTATAGAAACATAATTTATACAATCGCAGTAATACGTCATCATGCTAAGGGACGCATACATTATAGACTGTTGATGAAACCATCTTTCGTCTAGTGAACCTTTGCAAATAGCAAAGGAAAAGTGAGCGAATACCGTAATTGATTAAGTTTAGCATTTCAAACAAGGATCATACTTTCTTCCTAATGATTTTTGGCGTGAACGTTCTTGAAACAATTTCTGATATTTCACTCGTTTTTTCATGTTGAAATGTGTCTTCCAAATTATATTAACTACAACTTCTGCATAAGGGTTGTTCCTTCACAATCTTCATTCAAGGATATCTGATACCCTTTGGTAATGACTATAGAAAATATGAAGATCAAAATTATAAGATGATAGTAGTTTACTTCAAGCAAATTACCCCAAACAGTGTCGTTTGAAAATCTATGGTTGAAAAAATTTACAAGTTAACATTTTTTGACGGTTTTAATACACTAGCTGTAATTCGTGATTTCTCGCAACCAGAACTCTGCATGCAATCCAAGAGGGCCATGATGATTATATGCCGGTTTTATACCTTGGCGAGGTGTAGTAGGAAATAATGTTATTTGAACATGGCAGGATGGAATAGAGACTGAAATCCCCATGGGGTGCTAATTTAAAATATTTAACATCTCGGCTGTTTTGACTTCATCACATGAACTAAATTCTGCATGGGAAAATGACGAGTTTTTGAACACTTTTAGCATGCAACAGCATCGGACAAGGAGAACGATTATAAATATTTACAACAGTAGAAACAAAAGGCAGCTTTAGACTGCTGACTCATAAATTATCCTAACAGTTATTTTTCACAGCAAAATTCTCTGGTAATTTTAAGTTTCGCTAACGCTTAAGTAACCAACCTGTCCATCTTTCCAAACCCTGTTCAAATTTTATTACATGGCATTCCTTGTGGCGAAATGTTTACCTTGTTATTATTCTACGTTTACATCGCTGACTTCATGGAGCACGTTTCTCAGAGGGTTCTGATTTGAATACCATGTCTTTGTTGCTAGAATGGTTCACACAAAATGTTACGTAAGCTTCGCTTCGATTCTGCCAGCCTTAGCTGGTAAGTTGAACTCCTGAGTTTCAAGTTTCTATCATTGTTAAGACAGACTATACGTGGACATTCATCCAGTTATAGCTAAAGTATATACGTACATGAGAATTAGTGAATGGGAATCGCTCTGGTCAATAACCGTGACCCTGTGTTCTTGTGGCCAGATGTGCATCATTCGTAATGAAATTTGAAGAAATTTGAAGCTACATAGCCAAATTTTCGTCCATCTTCTCAGTAAGGAACACGCCCAGCTGTAGTGCTACCTATTAACTTTGAGGGAAATTTACTGAGCATATTTTTGCCATATTCAAGGTCCAAATTGCGAAATCTAAAAGGTCTAAATGCCACAACCAACCTTACTAACAAATTATCATCAATCCTAACTCACTCAATTGATCAATTACGGCATTCCATTCTACAGTTATCTACTATTTGGTAGCAAAGTGATAGAAATAAATGACTTAATTAAGTTTATCGCCGGATTAGAAACTCCGTGATGAGAGAGCATTAACACACTGAGGCCGGCATCTCCGAAAGCTTTTTCGAGTTTTCCTGAATATTTTTCCCATCTAAGAAATCTCGTTTTGTTACTCCAAGAACAATATTTTCTAAGTCTTGCAAATCGTGCTTTGTCTTGGCATGCATAGAATCTAGCCTCGCTCTCAGTGACTGAATCTGCTTCTGAAGCAATTCCAATATGGCATCCGAGGTCTGGGTTTCCGTTTTGCATACTCTCTCCAAACTTTTAGATTTTTGAATTCCTTTTCCGACGTTGAATCCATGTTCGTCATCCTGAGATGTTTTGCCGACTTCTTCTGGCTCGGAAATTGTGATACATGTTGGCTTGTCGGATTTATCGTAAGATGCCTCTTCAAGCTCGCTAAGCTGTAAGAGATCCTGTCCAACAGAATTAGCATCACTTCGGCAACTTTGAATATCAATACTCTATCAAAGAAAGTAAGTAACGACGGTCAATGCAGTAAGATAAAGATTCAGTTATGAAAGGAAATAAAATAAGAAAACGGGTTGCAAAACTGGGCCTCATTACATAACATGAGTAAATTGCTAGCGAGATTTTCCCTTGTAAACGGGACAGGAGAATTTAAACAGTATCAACACAAATTAAACTATTAGCAGAATTCTGTAATATTCAGTCTGAAGGGGTACTAGAGGAAAGAGAAAATGTCATCACTGGATTCGAACCAGGTGGTGACAGTTTCACTTCTCTCTAGTATCCCTCCAAACTGGATATTTTTAAATCCTCTATTCTCTTTAACAATTCTCTAATATCAAAACAAGGCCTGAAGGAACATATACAAGTAAAATCTCACAGTGAAGCACGCAAAGAATTTTCATCCCACACAACTTAATAACTTTAGTGAGAAAAATGAAACTGATACGCATGGTTTTTATAAGAATGTAGGGGCCTTAAGCTGGTTGAACTGCCGTCTGTGTTCATATGGAAACATGGTAACCATGTGTTTTATCCAAAGGTGAGAACCAGCTACAGGGAAACAGGAGCTTAAATAAGATGTAGCTATATTTGACTGATTATGGCAATGATTATGTATATCTACTTAAGAAAATGATCCAGGAAATTAAGAAAAGCATGTAATCAAAGACGAAATAATTCTTGTCGGGGCTGATTAACCGTTTTTCGCATTATAGTATCCCCTCCACGATTATGTACAAGAACTTTGAAAGTTCGTTTCTTGTCGTTTACTATCTCGCAACAGTCCATTGGTTTAAATAGTTCATGACTTACTCTCTCAGAAAGGGCAGTAGGTAATGATTTCCGAATCCCATTCGGCTGTAAGGGAGGAGCTTCTTTAGTCACAATTATCTCCACGTCAGCAGATGCTCGCTTTAAACTGACCTGGTCATCCCTGCAATAGCTGCCTTCATCTCTAGAACCACCTATTAGTCGTATATATTCTTCAATGTATTTTACTTTTCTTGCCACATCTGTTAACATCATGGCAGTGTTATCCATTTGGAACTCTTTCCTCCAATGATCCTCTAAAGTAGAGATGTGTTAACATTTATACATTGTTTTACTTCATTCGAAGTAACATACGAAGAACAAGAATAATTATTGCTATTATTGCTATTATAACTATTAGAGAATCTCCCACTTCTCCTCCTAAGTAAAGAATCTTCCTGTCAAAGCCGCTAGTCCTACGGTAGAACGAAATCAACAACAGCAAAAAAGAAACAGATACCGTTTACAAGGGTACGATAAAAGAACTGGTACGGAACGGCCTTGAGTCTATACGGGGCCTAGTAGAGCCGTACTTGCATTGATCTGCTACCTGTGCCAGTTAGGGAAAGCTTTGGACAGTTGAACTCTTCTGCTGTAAACAATATGTATTTACCAGAGCTAGTATCGATAGAAACGGAATCGAAGAAATTGCTAATATGACTAAAATTTGACATATTTTCATAGCACGTTACGCTACTTGTAGCACTTTTGGTTCGTATTTCAACGTTCCATTTCAATGCGGTTAGAGCTTGCACAATAGATTGTATCGTTGTTTTAGATAATTCAAACTAAACGCAGAATTGTGGGTAGGATACGATCTAAACACCCCTAGATTGGGATCGGATCAATTTGAATCAGAACTCGAGCTCGTGTAGATGCAATCCGGTACAAGTAGTCTAAATGTGTAAATGTGCCGTAGAAACTTACTACAATAACATGTACTGTCAAGGACAAGACATAAACAGACGATATTCTAACTACACAGTCATATTATGGTTACCACATATGACATTGCAACTGGCTTCTGCATTAAAGTAAGGCCCGAAAAGGTCTTTTTTAGAACCTTATCGCCTTGGCTCACATGGTTCAGGTAGTACGGTGCACGCCACGAATGTGTGGGACACGAGCTCAAGTCTCGTTGATGACATTCTTTTCTATTTCTCAAATACCTCTTCAAAAAGCGTCCTAATGATAGGTGCATTTTCATACTACGCGTTCCCTGTCAATGTTGCTCTGATGCTTCTGCTTGAAGTTGCAACTTCATGAGAGAATCTGAAGGCATGCATCAAGTAGTAGAGTTAACTCCTTCCCTTTGCATTTTAAGTCTACTTATATGCAAAGTAATGTCTTGTGCTCGTACACTTTCTGCCTTTTCAATAACTGTAGAAATCTGAAACTGGTTGGAAGAAGCGTTTTAGAAACTTTATTCTGTCAACCAAGCGGGTGAGGATCAGAGAAAGGGATGTATTTCGTAGTTGTGAAATATTCATCACCAAAGCAGATTTTTTTTTTCTGAAATAAGGTTTGTCTTCTCATCTTGCAGATGCAGAGCTGCATATCTATACAGAGTTAATCCACTTACAATTATTTTTTTCTTGCATCGAAATATATTTCAGCATTTTTTATCGACAAAAGAAACTTGACATAAGTGATTATGTATTTCTTATTGCTGTTTATATATATATATATCTATTGAGTTTGCCTCCATCAGAATAAGGGTTTCAAATAAATGTTTTAATGGTCCTCATGTCTGGAAGTTGACTTACCATAGTGGTATGTTCTAATTTTGTCAAGTCTTGGAACCAAATAGCAAAGCATCATTCATTACCCTTAGATACTAAACATGTCCACTAAGGAACAAACAGAAACAGTTTCACTATTACAATAACATCCGTCTGACCTCCTTTTCTTCAAAGTTAAAAATGCTCTCCCTAAGATCTGCCTTACTATTTACTTTATTTTAACAGTGGATAGGGCTTGTTCCTTTTCTATGAAAGCGCTTCTCAAGTCATGCACGGTCACATGAGTCGAAACGAGTTTACACGTTATTTTATATTCTGATGGATTGATAGCTGTCGCTACATTAAGCCTGCTTGGTGAATTTTTGGTTTTGTAAAGGCCAACATAAAGCATCTTCTAACTGGCATATTTATAGAACTTTAGGAATAGGCAACTATATGCCTTTAGATTATTTATGTATGTTTTTTCAGGATTGTTCAATATGCCAGTTTAATTTCATCTTGAATGGCAATTTCGAATGGTTAAAGATTGTTAAACATATCAAGGTACCAGTAGCTAACGAAAGCTTAGCAAAATGTCAAAGTTTTTTCACGCATTGTTCAGTCTCTCAAATATATGTTACGTATTTTTGAATTGAAAAGTTTTTCATCTTTTTTACTCACCTTGTGGTTGTCTCAGTATCCTCCATTTTTCCATCACGGCGTATAGTTTCGACCGCAGATGCCTGAATTTTGCCCATTGAATTATGTTTATTGATTCTGAATTATGAAGTTTGTCGATATACCGACAGTATTTCCACCATGTTTGAATAGCAAGTGCAGCCATTTCCTTTTTGCCTCGATTTAAATCTAACAAGAAATAACCCAATCGAAACAGTAACATAATAATGACGTTGTAAAATCAAGATGTCATCTTTCGTACTTCAACTGTTGAATAATCATAATTGAAAAAGAAAAATGCAATATATTGCAAGTTGTCATCATCATGTTTCCAAAACCGTTGCCGCCAACTGCAGCCCATTTCCATACCGCACATGATAGATAATTCTTTTAGCAAAGTTAAGGAATGATAGAGCAAAAGTAAACTCAGGGTATTAGAGAAGAACCACGCGAGGTGATTCGAAGCTATTTACAAGTTGTGAATATGTAACGATCCAAGTCCACGGGTTTATCTTTATGCCAGTGACTATGATTTTAAGTTATGTGTTGAAAGGCACAAGGATGAGGTTAAACTAATTATTGACCATGGATAATAGTGCAAAACTACCCGCCAAGTTTGTTTGATTAGACTACACGAGGAATACAAATTAGTCAGTCACGCTTTGTCAATGATCATGTAAAACGATTTACTTTTGTGAGGTGCTGGCTCAGAAGTGTATTCTTGTTTCTTCCTTATTGCCTTCTACAAAGAGTATTATGATTATGTTTTGGCCTTGAATAGTCATATATCCATCATGGGGTACGTATTCCCAAGCAGAATTAAGGAACCAATTACATCAAAGGCATTGCATCTTGTACTACGCTGGGAAAGTGTGACGTCATGATTTTGAAAATGTTTGAATTATGGAAAAAATACTCAATTTTGGCTCAAAATTGAGGCTGTTGCCTTTTTTCAAAGTTTTAAATCTCTCTAACAAAACCTTATTATTTGATGCTGGTTCCTAACTTAAGGAACCAAGGAAGATTAACAGCTTTGACAAGAGGATATTGAAATTCAGACGCCTCTAGTTTAAACACTCGATATACATACACTACATACACTATATACACTACAGATCTGGCAGTTTGGGAAACAGCTTGTTCCAGGGCTGCCGTTAGATACCTGGAGTTAAATCTTTCCAAAACGTTTGATTTGTGACTTCATCACTTTCCCAACGCATAAGGAGGAGTGTCCCTCCAAAAAGAAGTGGCAAACCAAGCCCTTTGATACAGTCTAAAGGGAAGAAACGTGTCTTCGAAGACCCATTGCCTTTGAGAACAGTTTTACGGCACGCTGGAGTTTGAAAGTGGTTCTAGGGGGTTTGCAAGAAGAGAAGGAGCACTGGCACAGGATTTTTGGAGAACCTTTTTCTTGGCATCAGAAGATGTTTTCTTACAGGAGAATATTGTGACTGAGATAAGCTCCTAGTAGCAGGATTAATTTAATTAGATGGATTAACTTTCGTGGCCCTTGGCTAGAGTACGAGAGGACAGATGGATCAATTAATTTTCGTCCACAACATACGCCTACTGCTCTTCAGCTTAAAGGAATAACGAATATAACAACACACTGTTGTTCGGATTCATTAGAACATGATCTGTAAATATCAAGACTAACTTACTACCACTTATCTCTAAAAAGACTGGATCGAGCTTCCCATTATTTCCAACTACGAAAAAGTGCAGTCACGAGTACTGGTCCCCATTAGTTAAAATAGGGCGGGAAAGTCCGCTATGTTGCGAAACATTGTTTATAAGCTTTGTGTGATGGGAACTGAAATGTCGTCCAACGACTGGCCTCTCTTTTAGACGGAAGATGCCCGATCCAGTGTTTTTTAGAGATCAGTGCTTTTTACACATCAGCCAACTCCTACAACATTGTGTATGCTCACCTAAATAAATATGGCGGCTAATAGAAAACAGATAATTGTCCATACTGAATATGACGTTCAAAACTAAGATAGTTCATTTTGCTTACAACACTTTTACAACAAGGGCTAAAGGGTGGCACCTTTGTTGCTTCCACTCCTGGCAACGCCCACCTTCGAGCTGGATCTGGTTCTGCACCTGGCGGATGTCAGCCGTAAATCATAGTGGTGATGTTGTTTAATTTACTTTCTCGGAGAAAATTATATGTCAGTTCTGTGCTTAAAGCACAATATTTTGTCATGAAGAGATTTCTTTTTAGAATTACTCTTAGGTTAGGTTACTCTTGTTTTAATAAGAAAATGCCGCACGTACACTATCAGGCACGTGCGAAAGATGACGTATTTGTATAACATTGGCAATTCATCTTATGTGATACATTAAGTTCATTGAATTACGTATATCAATTCGATGTCGTGTTGATGTTTTCTCTAAAGAGCATAATCTGATTTTTAAAGCATATATTCCTTAAGGATAAAAAAATTCGCTCGTTTCTATTTCCAGATTGCCGCAAAGACATTATCAGGCATACAAAAGGATTATAGGATAATTTTTTCATCGAGGAAGACATTAAATTGATGTATTTAAGTGTATACATGCGCATGTACCAACGACCTTAATGAAGTTCCCAAACCCAAGAGATAGCTTGGCCTATGTCTGTTACAAGGACGTGTTACGCCAAGTGAAAGACTAAGAATCTGTCAAAAATGTAGCAATAAAATTGCAGTCATTTACATAAGGGGGCTAAGAAAGTGGGTCCGCTTATTGAAGGCACTAAGAACGCGCGTCATTGATTAGAGGGGGTCTATAATAGGAGGCCGTCTTTAAATATAAGAGTGATTGATGAGAGGGGGTTTATAATAGGAGGACGTCTTCA
>JAAAKL020012835.1:0-12801 GCA_010016065.2 Carybdea cf. marsupialis auct. non (Linnaeus, 1758)
GCCTCCTTCAGTGTTCCCACGTATTCATGTGAGGAAGTGATAGGGAGACCGCGCTCTAGCCCAGTCCTTTCTCTATGTATAGGACTGAGAATGTTAATTGAAGCAGACGCTCTATTTAAAGTCATTTCCGACATCATTTTCTATTAAAATAGACCGATTCGTTTTCAAGTGTTCAGATTGTTCAAGGCCGACCGGAAGATTTAATGGACAGACTCACTGAAAAGCTTGATGGGGTGATCCATTGGGTAATAAAACGATAATCAACTCCTTTTGTACCTAGAATTGGTTTTAATTTCCTTTGTTCTTGTCGATGCCATTTATACCTCTTCGACTGAATGTTGTTGATATTCCATCCGAGATGGTTGTTAGCACTAGACAATAATGGTGTCAATAGATCTTAAGATGGATCCTATCTTTTCTAGTCTTTTCTCGCGCGGAAAAAGGGGATAAGACGGTATCGGAAAGAATTTGTCAGCTTGGTAGGAATTATATGAATGACTACTTCAATCAAATGAAAGCCGCTGCTGCTTCTGATTGTAGATGCAATGAAATCCTCATGATAAGTATGTGTATTGATGCTTATTATCTGGTATTAATACAGGCGGCAGCACAAAACGTTTTATCATCCTTCTTCTACTAACGTCACCAACATCCAGCTCTAGCGATAATGGGCCTGTTTTGGTCAGACTTAACATAATAAACCGATTGCAGATGACTGATCATTGATCATTTTTTCTTGTCAACAATATGCACGTTTTGGCAGATTCAAAAATGATGATTTAATAAGAATCTTGAAAATTTCCCGAAGAAACAAAAAGATGTCGCCATCGGGACTCGAGCCTCCGGAATAATTTCCCTAATAACCAGAAATTTAGACAGTGTTTACAGTGTTTACAGTGTAGTCTACTCACTACATCTGATTCTTATAATGTATACAAACAGCTATGCAAAAAGGTAAGCCTATCCGAGCTTGGAATAACAGGAAAATCGATCATACGGCTATAGTTGTTGACATTGTAACGCTAGTTTCTCATAGCCACCTTTCAATTACATAAACTTTACAACAAAACAAAGCTATCACACAGTAAAGCAAAATTCTACTTTCCAGCAACGAACTGAAAGCGAGGCTCGCCACTGTTGGACCTTGACTGGCAATGTGTGCTCAGCGCCAGCAAAGATTTAAAGTAACGCCATGAATAGTAATGATGAAAGAAAACGTGTTTTGGACTTATTTCTGCAGGTTCGTGTATAATCTTCTAAGAGTTTTGGCAAATACGACTGTTTACTTCGTCCTATGAGCCTCACTTTGACTTAAATTAAGTTAGTCCAAAGGCGAATCTTGGAACTCAAGCATTTTTATAAAGTTACTTCTTCAAGCAAGTTTCGAAAATAATTTTCGCTGCATCTCAATAAAAGTAAGACTCAGAACACTTAGGGTATTATCAATTTTAAGTGCTTACTAAGAGCTACGATTTCAGGACTGTTTTTGGTGATAATGACCGATAGAAAATATATTGTAACATCATAAAATGGTGAGAGATTTTACACGAGAGCTGGAACTGTACGGAAGCCGCAGCAAATTTGCCTTGATATGAACGTTCCGAGATACAAAGAAGCCAGATGTAAAGCCCGAAAATTGTATACTTCACCAAACTAACGGTTCTGCACTTAATAGTACTAGTAGATCGTGTCAGAACTAGAATCTACATAAGACAAGATCATCTTTGTTCTCCATATTTCTCTACACAATATAATAATACAACTGAACTCTAAAAGTCTGATACTTATTTACTCTATTCAAATCTGAAGACTCTGACCCTCAGGTCTAAAGTCACCATCTTAAGAATAGTCATGGGCGTGTCACATCCGATGCTTAACTCCTTCCCATACTATTTCCAGAACAGGTTCCATAAGAGGACAACATTGCTGAAGCACAAGTTAAGAAAGAGGAACGCCACCAACGACTTGTAGAAAAATGTGACTTTCTTCTACGGAGTCGGGTGTAAACTTTTTATGGGGATGGCGACTGACCTCACTTAGAGACGGAAGATGCTCGATCTCAGTGTTTTTAGAGACCAGTGCCGACGAGAGGCCCAAGCTTCGTTTTCAATGCGAGACCAAATTTAAAACTGAAAAAGGGTTTTCATTTTGTTTCAACTTCGGCCGCGAAGTGTCTGACCTACTGAAGGTAATTTCATTCGCACCTTGAAAAATTTTGGCTTTGGACTGGATTTCAGTGAATTGTACAAAGAAAGTACAGCACCAGTTGCTTAACCAACAAATCCCGTAGTAATCTGGTTGTGTCATCTCAGCTGTGAATACGCGCACACCGCATTTACAAGGTTCATTTTGATGCAAGTGCGAAGTAATCTTACGAAGGGCAAAAACGGCCAGTGTCCTCTCTACCTTTTGTCTCTTCTGTGATTAACCAGTACAAAAGCTGGTGCTTAGCATCAGTAGGGGAGACCGGTCCTAAAAAATTGTTGAGAGAATGGCCCCAAACTGTGCTTATGCTCGTATGACAGCCCCTTTCAGCTTCTGAAATATGGAACACTGAGCTTACTGGCTAGCTGGAGTTCTATAAACTACTATAAATTTTAGTGTTTCTCTGTATCTTCAATAAAGTATAAAAAAATCTGATCCTCTGCTAACGGTGAAGCCAAATTTAAGCCGAGCCTTTAATACTTCCTGTGATTAGGGTTAACTTTAAAGTGATCAGAAGAAATGCATGACTAAGACCGCATTTGCTGACCTCCAAAAAAGTAGCAAGGAAGAATGGTTTCGTAGAAAGAATGGCTCTTATCACCCATCCTTCTCAACACCTTCCTTGATAGAATTATGGAGGAAAATATGGCATACCACTATTCTGAACATGGTCCAAAATCGCAACAGTATTAAAGGGTCAATGACTAACTCAGAAAAATAATGTACAAGAAGAAGTAAGACGATGAACCTAAGAAAAGAAAGAGGGGTGCAACAATAACAGACAAACAAAGTAAAATCTATGAACGAACAGTTATGAGTTTTAGGCTTATGGTAACACATATCCTTTTGTGTATGTTTCAATTTCAGACTTCAGTACCATATAGGATCAGTCAGATGTCATAGAACAAGACGTATAGCAAAACAGATAGGAGAATAGAAGCTATGAATGGTCAGAAATTAGCCTGACGGAGTTACAGAGAGTGAGGGGAGATAGACGTAGATGGAGAGGATTGGTAACTAAATCTTCCATAGGCCACACGAGGGCACTATTTAAGGTCACGGGATAGGCAAGAGTAAGTTTTTAAGTCTAGAAATAAAGGAAAAATTTCCCCCAGTTTTCCTTTGATTAGTTTTTCTTAGCATTTACGTAAAAGGAGGTACTCTTTTTTCTTCTTTTCCTTTTTTATGATTTATTTACATTCACGTGAAACAAGCAGTTATGTAGCAAACAGATATTCTGAAGCAGTACGAATTTTAGCATCATAAAATAACAAAAGTACACTTAAATCTTTTATGTCTCTCATTTCAAAGGTAGGACATATTTCTAGTCTTGTTTTGAGGGCCCAAAATGCAATAAGTGTGGTAGTCTTTAGAATTGTGCAAAGCTCCAGCATGTGTGTCGATTTTCCTACCTTGAGACTAAGTAAGGTATTTTTAACCTCTTTAATGCTAATCCTACCATATTCAATCAGAGCGGTGTTTTTACGAATTTATGATATATATAACTGTAGTTTTTGCTAGATTTTTTAAAAACATTTTTGTGTTAAATTCATTTTTAAACAAGTGTGTTTATATCGGGTCCAAATTGTATGTAATGATTTTGGTTTTTTGTACATAAATTCTTGCATAGTTGATGTTAGCTTGTGTGGCTTTATAAATTCACCAATAACAAGTTTCGACAAAAAGCAAGATGATTTCCTTATTTATGTAGTATTTAACTCAAAAAGCACTGTCTCATATTTGTCCTACGAATTTCGCTTTAAAAAGACTCTCATGCCAAATTTGTGACCGTTACATCGCTGAAACTAGACAAATTTGTTATTATTGGAAACCAAGATGGAGGAGGGTAAGATGGAGGAGGGCACACATAGGAAGCCCGATATAGACATTGAAATTGATGCTGGAGAGACGAAACCGACATCACAAATAGCTGGTCAAAACTCCGAAACACATGATACAAAAATTTTGATGGTCAATAAGACTGCAAAGTCACCGACAGCCGACGTGGATACTAAAGGACCTAACTTGGAAATGAACGCCAGTAACGCTGTTGACTATCTTAAAGTGGAAAATAGTTTTCCAAGCAAAGAAGAGACCTCAGATACTGACGGGAATGATTGCACTATATATTATGTTCAAAAGTCAGAGGAGAGCTTATTGAAGAAGGCTAGAAAGCAAGAAATGATGGATAGAAGAGGTACAATTGAAGGGAAATTCCGATTGACTGAACTTCCATCGTTGGCAGTATCCTTATTCACGAATTCACTCCCAAACAAAACGAATGCTCCTACTAACATCGAAACCATTGTCAACGAAAGAGCTGCAGAATTGTAAGTTTTGTTGAATCTGATTTCTTTAATATATAAGAACTAAGTGAAATTTGCTATGGAGAAGTATAATAGGCCCTGCAGAAAAATATCGAACTGTTTGGAGACTAGATAGTGCTTTTTCCAAAGTGGTCAATGATATACTAGCGAAAGTTTCCATCTTATTTTAATACTCAGTATGATTGGATCGTGTTAATGAAATCTTCCCGGACCTTGGATTCTAGTCTTTCCATCACTTGAAGCACTTGCTATGGATAGATCTTTGATATTATGTACCGTATATATATATAGGGGGTTAACGTTTTGTCCAAGTGCAATATGTTGTACCTGTAAATTTAGAACCCATCTTCATGTAAATATAAAGGTGGATATGCCACAGTGCATGTTTTACTTTTTACTCCTGTTTTCTCAGATATACTACTGGAGAACGACACATGATCAATGAAAGGTACACAGATGGGTTAAGCTGCTTTTCAAAGGCTATCAATCTGTATCCAGAATTCATTGAATGCTATGTCGGAAAAGGAGAAATATTTCTTCGAATGTGTGATTTTCAATCGGCAATTCTTAATTATAAGAAAGCCTGTATACTACAGCCTGATGGTGAGCAGTTATTCTCAAGGCTTGCATACATATTCTTTCTACAAGGACAATGCTATTTCAATAACAAAAACTATGATGATGCTCTGGAGTGTTTTTCCAGGGCTGTGGAGATACGACCAGATGTATGGGCATATCATACTAGAAGGTAAGAGTATCTTTCCTGATGCACTTTCATCATTTAGCACTCCCATTTACCAGACTTAAAGGTACTTATCCAATGATGACATGTGCATAACTTGATTTTATTTGACCTTGAAGCCCAGGCTTTGAACTGAATTAGTAATCTAGAGTCAATTTCAAGATTTTCAGGTTCAGAATATGGGGTGTAATATAAGACACAAATAGATTGTGTATAGAGATGAAGAATGTTATGGTTGACATTCAAAGCCAGGGATCTATCCTAGAATAGCCCAGGATTGGCATCCTGGTCAAGGATCTTTATTGCCTCCATTGTTGTTGCTTATATGTTTATAAGATTCCCTCTTCCAAGCCCAGCACAAATTCTGTTGCCCAGCCATTCTTTTACCCAAACACTAAGCCAGGGTCTTTAAATCATTAACAAGACTTATAGTACTGTCAATCCCGGCACTTGACATTGATCATGTTGTAAATAATGTGTGGCAACGGGACCACAACAAGACACAAAATGATACTAAAGGAACAGACTCACCAATTGATAACAACATATGGTTGATAGACATAAACCACAACGAGGGATTTCAGCTAAACCATAACATTGACTAGTGAATATAATATCCAAATGATACAGAAGAAATAATGCTTTCCACTATCAGTGAGTACAACATGATACGTACTGGCTCAATGCAAACTAGGAAGTAACTAACTTGACCTAATGAAACCAAGTATTTCTTTATGCTAAGAGGATGTGAATCATCAATTCAACTCCTACGTTAAAATACCTTAGCCATAGATGAGTAATAGTATTTACGTAAATGATTTGTCAACTAGTAAGTCAGTTCAGGGGGCTGACACTAGGGCATAAACCAGAAAGAAATCCACGAGATATGTGTAGAATACTAATAAGGTCAGCTATTCATTTGATACACTTCTTAATTAGAATCAAGTAAAAGATGCCAATAATTGCAGCACTCCCAGTGGGTGTGCTGTTTTCATTTACTGTCCCTGGATGTATAACATTTTCCATATATATGTGAAATACATATGCATGCAAATGTTTATTGAGTTCTATGCTGTGTGTTTCACGATTGCTAGTGTGTCTGCCTGAGAATATATATATTGAAAATGGTACTGATAGAGCTAATAGCAAAACAAAAACATTAGGTTGCTGCTGGTGGTGACAATCCAGAGCTGACTTCCCATATTGTCAACTTAACTATTGCATCACCATAGCATATAATGTATACTATAATGCTATAATGTTATATATATAGCAGTTCATTAAGGAGTTCGCAGTGGATACATCACCATCAATACATATACAAACAATTTCTAAATAACAGGATTTTTTTACACTTGATGGATGACATCTAGATAATGAAGTTTGAAGATACACAGCACTAGTTTAGAAGACATGTATGCATTGATACATGTATTATTTTCCTTTACCTAGTAAGGGGGGTTGAAAATATGACAAACAGGGCTATTGAAAAAAGTTTAAATCTACTGACAAAATCAGCATCATGATTCCTTGAAAATATTTAACTATGAAGAGGCCATACAGTTGTCTTTCAATTGACCTATAGTTGTGAATTTCTATTAAAGAAAGGAAATTTTCTCCCCACAAAATCTACAGTTAGAGATTTCCTCAAAACATAAGAGCAATGGAGTGGTAATAAGAGTATCTGGGGTAGAAAATTTTCAAAAAGGGATACGTTCAAAAACGAATTTCTTGTGCAGTTGGCCCTGAACTGGCCCAAACACTTCAACCTCTGTCTTGCTTTGGACACATTGCACCCTTAAGTCTTTCCTACAGGCAGTACTTTGGTAAGTGTTCTTTTGAGTTGGCTGTGTGGCTTCCTCTTTCTCTTGTCAGATCAAGGTCAACTTGCTATGGTAAATCTCTGCATGACTTTAATGTTTGTATTCCTAAAACATAAAGAAATTTCTATGCTAACAGTTTCTTCCATAGGACTTCCAGGATCTGGAACTCTCTGTCTTCAGGCTGCTTTTCTCCTACTTATGATCTTTTCCCGATTACTTATTTCTACTTCTTTTAAAGTTAACTCAATACCTTGAAGTGGCAACCGTGCCTTTTATTGAGTGAAAAAAGAAGAAATGGGGAACACCTATTTGAGGCAAGAGTAGTGGTAGTAAGGCAAAATAACACACGTAGAAATCGGCGTCTTCATTTATGCAGGCCTAGTGCGCCTGGTAACATAATGCTGTATCTCGCAGGAGATATTAAGATATCACATCCAAGAATTTTCTTTATATAGAGAGACATAGATTTAGCTCAGTTTTGTTTTTTGGAGGAAGGAAAAAATTTGCGTCTACACACTTAATTTAAGGAAAGGAAACTTGTAAGACAAGTAACGTACGATAAAACCAATCAATTAATAAGAGCAGATAAACAAATATTCAAGACTCTTGCTTACTCTTTATTTATCATATGCACATTGGCGGCTGATGTTCACCGAATCAGGGAGTGCAACTTTGTACCATGGGGGGTCAGCATAGTGGTGAGGGGTTCCCTTCTGCCCTTTGTCAGATATTTAGGTAATTGTAGGAGAAACTTTGCATCTGCTTGAAAGACTGTCACAATCTGTACATGAGCCGTATCATATAAAATCCTGACATAAGTACTTAAGTACTTATTAATTGATTGGTTTTATCGTACGTTACTTGTCTTACAAGTTTCCTTTCCTTAGGACTATACTTTCGGTGATTTCATGGCTGGGGGTACAAAACTGCAGTAGCACCGGTAGGGGATAGGCCTATAGTTACGGGTACTATACAAGTTACTATCATAATAACCTGTAGAGTGTACGTTTAATGTAATGAGCCGGGAAGAAAACCCATACCTGTACCGACCGTCCGGCGTCGAAGATACCTCATTTGATTATTTCACTGCCTTCCGGTTTCTGTAATGTGTGCTACAATGTAAAATAAATAGTATCTGTTTCCGTCTTTTCTATACCTCTCGCTGCATCATGGGACCTGTAAGGTTGATACTTTCAAGGAAGTCTTTGCCCGGGTCGTGAAAACATTTCTAAAACGCCTCCTTCTAACACACTTTCAGAACGAGATAACAATACAACCGCTTCTCCATTTTACTTCACACTCAACTTCATTCGTGTTTCCTAATCGCTTGGTGTGGATGTTTGTGCTGTAATGTGTATTTCTGTGGAGTCTAGCATTTTGTACCATGTATTTGAAGTCAGGGAATATATGAAGAAAAACTGCGCAGATGAGCATGAGTTATATAAACTCGTGCCATGAAATTGAGTTTTCAAACAGATGTTTCCTAACTTCTTGTCTGCAACTCTCTTTCTTCTCTGTGAGTTCTTCTCGTTCTTCTGTGTTTCATGTGAGTGAAGTAAAGATGATAAACATGTCAGTATTGTAATGTGAAGTTTACTCACCTCTTCGTGTCTTTTCTTTGTTTATACAGATTGGCCAGTGATGACTGAAGGCGAATCTGATTCATAATGAACAGAAAAGCTGAACTGAGGCCACGTAGAACGTCAATAAAAGGCTACCTTAACATTGTTTTTATGTCTCTACTTCTGTACTGTGAAATGCTTGGGCCTAGAAAGATACGACATTAAGAAATTTGTTATGGAAGTTCTGTGCTATGCCTAATCGTTTCCTTTTCCCTATAAGGAAGATAAAGTAGATGCAACTCGACTCGTAATAAATCAAGGGCCACAGCGACGGAGGGGGCAGGTGGTATGCCCCCCTACGTTTTGGCAAAAAAATCTGAATGCATTATTTGTTGTGATGCTAAAAGAACTTATAACTACCAATGTCTCTAGTTTAGAGGGAGAGAAAGTCTCTAGTATTGATTACAACGCAAGCCTTACGAAATCCCGTACAAATATCAAATTAGGATTTAAAACTACACTTATAAATCCGATTAAACAAATCTTTTCTGAACTTATGTCAGATCAGTGATACTTTCACTCTTCTTAGCTTTGACCTGCGTGTCTATGGCAGAACGATGTCCCCCAACCCACGCTTGTCAGTATTTTGTAAAACTACGATCTGGCAGCTCATTTACTGTTCACCAAAATACTCTTATTTTCACATCTACAAAATACAAATAGTGTTTGTTTGCGTTTGTTTGCGTGAAGTCACCAAGTGTGATGAGATTCTTCAAGGACTGAGTCGATTATTAGGAGTGTGCACTTTTATATAATACCACTTAATGAATATTAGTACGGGCTTTTTTCATCGACTTTAATTGGACTATCGCAACCTTTCGTGATTTTCCTACCCAAACCTTATCATCAAACTACTACAAGTTTTGCACTATTAGACATGGACTGACCTTATTTAAGCAGTGACAAGGAATTTGCCACCACATTCTTGTATTGAGAACGTTTGAATTATTCTTTATCAGGAAGGCACTCTTACGGTTGATTAACTGCTAAGCACTGAAGCATTCATTTGACTTTTGTAATCGAGTACGCTATACCTTGCAGATACGGAATGCTGTTATAAAACAAATAATGGGGAGAATGAATCTCGCACCCCAAAACTTTCAAAGTGATTTCTTCATCCCTGCTACGACAGGGCCTATTTATTTCACTGGCTGGGAAATAAGGCAGTAGCACCTGGGGATTATTGGGTGGGTGGTGATGAGAATACGTGCACCCTAACAAAATAGGAAGCATCATAAATGACGTAATCTTGGTTATGGAGCATGGTCTGATATAAGAAATTAAAAACGATTATAGACATGTCCCTCGCTATAAAAGCTTCAAGAGGAACAACCACCAATTTCCTCTACTTTTACATAAGCAGCAATACCTATACTTGCTTACGACTTGCCACTACAAAAGATTCATGAATTACACTTTGGCTACCCTAGAGCCCTCCTTAGTCTCGAGAAATTCAGAGCTGAGGGGGCCCGATCCCCACCACCAACGCATCCCTTCCTGACAAGTCAAATGAGAGTTCCTTTCCATCTCTACACAATCTTCGATACAGTCAATTCCAGAGAAACGTAAATGAGAGAAATTATCGACCCTCCAAAAAACCCATGTATGTCTTTCCGTGTGTTGCTGATCTTGCTGGTCTTCGTCGTTTGATGAAACCCAAAAGGAGAGTTGAATCACTGCCGAAGAATATTGTAGTCGCTGTCCTGTCACATTATTTTTAAAGAAAAATCATATCCATCAAACAAATATCATGTAGGGCCTACGTTTCGTTGGTCAGTATTTTGCTCATTGGCTAAACAGAAACCTGTGATTCGAAGAGCAGATGAATAGAATGATATCAAATGCTGAGGCCGTCTTGGAATCAAGAGCCGCAAACAAAACTTTTAAATGGTAAATTTGTCTGTTTCGTCATAATTTCCTCTTTACTATTACCGCCCTTCCTTTTTTTCTCAAACGTGTAATGGTGTCGAGAAAGGTTTCTGATATCTTTTTACGCTCTGCTTCGAGCGAAACTTTTACTGTTACATCTGCATCACAAGAATCTGAATACAGCAATCGTTGCAACGATACAAAGCAGACAGTAGACTTTTCCTTGGTAGCTACAACTACGAATACTGGTACATCTAGTACAGCAAACCAGCAAAATACGAGTGGAATAATAGAAACACATGACTCTGCACAAGGACAAATCTCTAACAGTCCGTTTCACCCACCATCAACGTTCGAGTTTCAAAAGAGAATTTATGGAAAGATATTGAGATCCTGCCAAGCATCTTGGTTTAAAGATTTCCCTTGGTTGCATTATGATCAAAGGTAAGGTGACAGATTTTTCCTAAAGAAAACGTGGTTCAGTTTTCAGCTAATAAAATTTGATTCTAGTATAATTCTAGACGAAAATTGAAATCTTATGGAAGACGAGCATCATTAGGGAGGATTTTGATTTAAACAGCTAGCACTTTTGAAGTAAGTTTTAAAGTCCTACTTGCTATTTATAACCAGAGCCAAGGCAGAATGAAGGGTGGTAGATGGGGTGCTAATATATATATATACAACTACATATAACAACTACTGTATGCAAACTGTATCATTAGAAACAGCCCATTTGGCTGACAGGGGATCCTCTAAGTTGTGTACCTCTAAAATAGCGAGAAATAGGGGCGGGAGACTAGAGGGAACCTTTGTCAATGATGTAATTTTTAACTTAAGTAGGCGTCACTTAACCGATACTGAAATGTCAGTCTTGTCGAATGGTCTAAGCCTCTCGCCAGTCCCATCTAGCATAAGTAATTTTCAAGTGGAGCAGGACCTCAAGGAATTTGCTAGGCGGGTAAGAAATAAGTGGTTTTTTAGAAATCAACAATCGCTTCCCAGTCATGAAATCACACCATTCAGACTTAAAAGTGATTGGCAAGCACCTCTCGCCAGCATGGACCCCCATATAGAAGTCTATCTCAAACTGGTAGAGAAAGACGTTTTCTCCGCGATCTCAAACGGGAGGGCATACCCCAACCTATCCCAAGAGGAGAGAGTTGCGATGCAGACCCTATCTCAGGATAGAGGCATCATTATCAAATCCGCGGATAAGGGATCAACTGTTGTAGTGTGGGATAGATTCGACTATTTGGCAGAGGCGGAGAAACAACTTGCCAATGAACAAATCTACAAGAAAATATCCGACGGCAGTGACAGACTTTGTAAATTAGTTACAGAGAGCAACAAGCTTTTCCAGGGGCTACACAGCCGTAAGTTGATATCGGATACTGAACTCAAATACCTTACCTTCCAGTATAAAAATGCAGCTAGGATGGGACGCATGTATCTTCTTCCTAAGATCCATAAACGCTTGCATGATGTGCCCGGCCGCCCAATAATTTCTAACTGCGGAGCACCAACAGAATACGCCTCTGAGTTTTTAGACTTTCACCTTAAACCAGTCATGCAAGCCAGTAAGACATACGTCCGTGATAGCGCTGACTTTTTGGATAAGCTAGGTAAACTAGGTCCGATACCAGTTGATGCCATTATGGTAACCGCGGATGTGGTGGGACTATATCCTAATATACCTCATCTCGAAGGCATCAGGGCTCTAGAATCTCAACTTGACAGTAGAGAGACTGAGGGAATCCCGACACGTGACCTTATCAGACTAGCTAAGTTTGTCCTCGACAACAATATTTTTGAATTTAACGGACAGATATATAAGCAGGTGTCAGGGACGGCGATGGGAACAAAGTGCGCACCTCCATACGCATGCATTTTTATGGATCAACTCGAAGAAAACATGCTACATAACGCGCAACACCGACCGTGGAAATGGTTAAGGTACATTGATGATGTTTTCTTTATATGGACTGAAGGGGAGAGGGAGTTAATTGAGTTCCAAACACACTGCAACTCGTACCATGCAACCATAAAATTTACTTTTGAGTCATCTAGAACATCAGTTAACTACCTTGACACAACAATCATCAAAAACGGTCAATCCCTTACAAGCAAACTTTTTATCAAACAGACCGACAAACACCAATACCTCCATTTTTCTTCATGCCACCCATACCACTGTAAGGCGTCAGTCATCTTCA
>JAAAKL020012836.1:0-12801 GCA_010016065.2 Carybdea cf. marsupialis auct. non (Linnaeus, 1758)
TATTCTCAATTTTCGGATGGCCTCCAGTCGCAGCCTCCAGTTGCATGTTGTCCAGGCCTGTTATTTAGATCGCCCTGCGTAGCACCAATCTTAAAAACGCCAGAATCAGAATCGAACTAGTATAAGCAAGTGACAAAGTAGCTGTTTATACCCTTTTAAATACTTAAGGTTAAGATTCCAAACACCTGAACTGCAATTCTTTTATTTTCAATACTTGTTAAGGAAAGCAGCTCCAAAGTTGTTGGAAAATTCTGTTGTCTATACAACTGCATGGCACTTGGTATACCCCCCCCCCCCCTGTAATTTTTCGTATACTCGACTTTTTGATGGTGATTTCGCGCAAAGTCATACTGTTCGTAAAACCAACCCTTGTATTAATTTCTGTAATCTTTTGGAAATCTGTTGCAATTGTTGTAGTTGCTGTCACTTGTGTTGTTGTTGCTGCCACTCATGTTGCTGTTGCTGCTTTCATTGTTAAAAACACATGGGTTGTAAATACTCTTACTACTGTATTTAAAAATCTCTTTGACAGTGCTTTCGATATTGGTTTTGGGGACAACTAATAAGTTCTGCGACGGCTTTTCTGCTTTCCTGTTGATTTATGCCTATTTTTATATTTTTAGTTTTGCATTTTTAATGAATATCCGTTATTTTCTCACCATTCTTTAAAGGGAGTAGGCGACCCTCCTTTCCCCCTCTATTTTTGTGGACACCCATGATAGTGATAAAAATGTCGCATGAGTGCAATAAACTATAGAACCTGCGAGACACAATCTTCCAGAATGCAAGACCAAACCCAGAACATTACACCAGAATTCCCTAAGTTACATGGTAACAAAATCATTTGCAGTAAATCATATTGAAAAACCGATGAAGCACTTTTTCACGTTGGACTTAGCGCGCATGATGATAATAATGCAGTTTTATAATGCTATTCTCTGGCAGGTACTAGTACTGTGCCCATAGGTATCGGAGCGCAGGTCCATTTCAGCTTGGGCAAGTACAGCTCTGCCTGAATCCTACAACTGAATTATCCGGACAAACGTGAATATTTAGTAGTTTCAAGTTTTTCTTGAGCACAATAACTGAATATCGAAAGATTCGAACATTGATGACCCATGCTTTCCCCGGATAAGGGCGATCCGTATTTCCCCAAATTTCAACTCGCTAGAAATTAGGAGCAGGGGGACAGGGGCTCCCCTCCTGTTTATCTAAACCCATGGGGGTTTGGACTTTTATTGGAGCATTTAGCACTGTCAAACTGTATGCTCTTCCTAACATCATGGGTGACCCTTCGTGTTATCGAACCCTGGCCATTAGGGAATGAAGGTAAGTTAGCTATCCACTGAACCGTGATGGCTCTAAATCCTGAAGATCAAGCAAAGAATTTTTGATAGATAGACTTGTTATGTTCCATGATGTAAGTTCTATAATAGTTATTGTTTGAAACAGACAGTTAGGATCTATTGTTCTTTTTAACCAATGACAACCATAGTAACGAATTGATGGTAGATTTTAGTACCGGCCCCGTCCACACGTACCCGGATATTTTTATGAACGGAGATTTTTTTCTCCGTATATGAAGATCTTCGCGCCCACACGTATCGTATTTCCATCGTATTTGTGTGTCCACACGATAAATACGCCAAAGTACGTTAGAGAGCATGCGCGTAATTCCTTATTTGGAACAAGCCCGCGAAAATTTAACATCAATGTTTTGACAGATCAAGTGCTCTCAATAGGTAGACAATAGACCAGAAATTCTATTGACGTCATCGTATTTGAAAACCTTCGTTTATGGTTTCCACACGAATACGGAGAGCCGGCGTTTTTTAAAATCTTCGGTCTGGAGGGTGTATTTGAAAATTTCCGTATTCAGTGACCAAATACGCCGGATACGTGTGGAAGATAATTGAAAACGGAGAAAAAAATCTCCGTATCTGGGTACGTGTGGACGGGGCCGTAGTCTTTTTCGGAGCTACGTTTCGGGAGATACTACGACTCAAGACGTGGCAAATGTCTACCATCAATGGCAACCACTGAGTCGACAAGCGTCAGAATATTTAATAGTAACGTTTGACAGTGTCCATTAGTTTTCCGTTAGTTTTTAGATTGTAGATAGAGGTACGGAACAGATGATATCGATCTTGGGTTCCACAAGCTAGTCTATTTGGTCTAGTGCTACTCCGATCTTTCGCTTGTGCCTTACTGCGCTCGTACAAAACAAGATTAAATAATTTTTTTGGCGGAGAAGTAACTTTATAGGTTAAAACTCAATATGTAGCAACGTTTGCAAGGTCTTTCAAAAATCACTGAACTGACGATGTGTTTCGTAGCACGTAACCAAGATCGTTCTGGTTTAACAAGCTTTGTCGACGTTCATGGTGTATGGAATGTTTAATATCTTATGACGAATAAAAAGATGATCAAACTATTTCCTGATTTGTACCGGTTTAAGCCAGTTAACAATATCAAGACGTACATTCTTTCCCTTTTCAGAAGTACGCCACCCGGAGATACAATTTTGATTCACGAAAGCAGTTATTTTGGACAGGAATCACCGAAAGACACGGCAGCCATTGATTCATCCTCCATCACAACTTCAGCAGTTTATCCAGTCTCCAGTTCCACACACATCGAACAGGATGTCGCATATCCGACAGTAGTAGAAACATTTTCCACTTCCAAGGTTCTTGAGAGTGACCCTGATTTAAGCTACATCAATATGGTAGGCTCCACGCTTAAGTCTTTTAGCCCGCGAGTAAAAAGCTTAGCGAAGTTAAAAATCCAGGAAGTGTTATGTGAACTCGAAGACCTGGAACAGACGAATAGGGAACGGCAGAATATACAGGAAGTTGCAGGAGCACCGGATGTTCTGTCTGGCAAAGGGCTGCAAACATAAGTACACTTGTAGTTAGCTCTCGGAGAATGGACTTAGGAATGCCTTCACAGAGCATTTTTGTGCTGGACAAAGGACCACCGCGCCGGGTACTAACAACCACAGAAGTACATTACAACAGCTGTGTCTGTCTTGAGTCAAAGAGTCGAAACTACCAATCCCCCCTATTTCTCTGGTACTTCTACAGTTGGTAAGATGTAACCCAGAAGCCTTGAAATATCTAATCAATAACAGAAACTGTCTTTGTCCACTCTCCGAGTCTTGTAGTAAAAGAATTAGATACCCAGTGATGTAGTATCAGCAGCAACCTCATCAAATGATATTTGGTGATTATGATAAATAATGGGCTACATCTGTTAGCATGACTAGGAGGTCACCTCAACTGAAGTAACACCGTATCCATACAGACGCCCGAAATTCAGGGAGAATTCGCTGTTAGATTCTATAGAGTGAACTAGGGTTTACAATCAAGAGGCCCTATTCAGCTCTTGAAGCACAGCTTTTTCTACTATCGATTCCAATGAAATTGTTTTTTTTAACGTTTTTTAAACGTTTTGTAGGGAAGTTGCATTGTGTTCCATTGGTCTGTCCCCCGATGGTTCGAAAAGGGGAAAGCACATGTGTTGAAACAGTTTTTGTTGATTTTTAAAACTTTTTTATTGTATTCACCCTGATCAAGACTGAAGCCACTACTAGGAATGGGTTACTTTTGCTTTTCGGATGACAATCTATTCATGTTTACTTTTTATGCTTACTTTTCATACTATTATTTAATGCTTGCTATTCATGCATGTAGTTCCCCCCTCTGTCCTATCTCTCGAAACATAGTTTTCCACTACACGAGAGCAGATGACAGAGCACAGTACCTCCGGGATCGTGGCAGGTAAGCTCAGGGTCGGTTCGAAATCACGACCCTCGGGGTGTGAGTCTGTCACTCTACCACTATGCCACTACTGTGTTAACTTACTGTCTTGGTTAACTTAAAGGAGGCGGAATTCTTAGAAGGAGGCTATTGATACACTAAAGTACGTTAATAGAGTTATGAAACTGTCTCGCTTTCACAGCAACAAATCGAAAGAAAAGATCTGAAAGAAGACGTCAGGGATGAAGTAGACTTGACACTTCAGATTCTAAAACGCCTAGAGAAGCCCACGCCAATTTCAGTGAAAGGTGAGTTAACTTCAATACATTTGAGGCTGTCCTATATAGAAGTTGGCCAAACATTTCAGCTTTAATTTTTATACATAAATACATTGTCTCATTTAAAATTTTCAGAGGTGCACCGGGTAGTGTCAAATAAATTGAGTTGGTTTAAAAATTGAAGGGTGGCAGATACCCGAACTGTAGCCCCAAGCGGCCTCAGTGTCTTGGTGGTGGTCGTAGGAGACAGATATATTGCACAGATTCATTGCAACATATTTAATTAAGAAACACAGTAAAAAGACGAACCAGCAGAGACAGATGCAGTAGGAGTTCTTTAGAATTTAAGAATGCTTTGCGGCCCCCTTGTGACTCTTGGCCATGAAACTGGACTATTGATTGATTATGAAAGGGCTCCCAAATATAACTACAAAAAGTTCGCATCAGTGTGTTCTATAAGAGCAGCGGAAAGCACCGGTATGTAGCGGGGGAATATCGTAGCTCAGCGGAGAAAGTTTTCTAACGGGACTGCTGCATTGAAGAATATGCACGGTTACATTCTCTTTACTCCATAATGCACAGGTCGGAGAATATGTGCTAGGTTGTTTTGCCATTTGTTGTTTCTTTAGGTAAACCCAATTATGTATCTATTTTGTGTTTAATTTAGATTTAATTAACACTACTGTGTTTCTGTGTGTTGCTACTGCTTTGAGTCATAAATAAAGTTAGAGAAGCCGGTATACTTAAAAGGAACCGCATGCTGTCAATCTGGTAAATAGAAAATGACTCCGAAGGTGGTCAAACCAATGTCAGGTTTTCTTAAGTTTGTAGAAAGACGTCAATAAAGACACAATTAAGTGAAATTATTTGGTGACTTCCCGAAAAGGGTTTTTCTTAGTATTCCATTCTGGTGTTGCGTATAACTTGCTATATACAGAATTGCGTTATCTTACTATTCAGTTATTAAAAAGGAGTATGCTGACCCGACGTTAATTTATAATTATAGCAGCGGTCGGTGTTGTAGAGAATCTTTGTGACCTTTTGATTGAAAGTGGAAGTCTTTGCAAAGGTGTGATAAACGTGGAGTCACATTCATTTACTTTTAGAAGCCGTTTTACATCAAGTCTCTAATGTCTTTCTATGAAGCGGGGTACTCTCTCCGTCGTACGTAGACCTCATACATAGAATTTTAATGATAAGGATATCGAACCCGTGTCTGGTTTTGCTTGACTTTTCCAACACAAGGTGAAGACGCTTCACTTGAGGATAGAAAGAAGAAATGTTTTGGGTGCAAGTCTTTGTAGTGTACTGCCAACGGCTGTATCTTTACACCCTGTTTTAAAAGCTGGCGGTTCTGTGGAGATAAAAAATTTCCTAGGGTGGCAATTCGTCTTTTGGAAATGTAAGTTGGTCGGAGAATGACCTCTTAACTACTGCAAGACTACCTCTGGAAGGAGCGTCAACTCGACTTTGAAAAATAATTTGGAGCTTCCTCAATCAGTTACCAGCTTTCCTTTGCCTAAACTGGAGAGCGCAATATTCTGATGGCTTGTTTCATAGCGGAGTTTTCTCTTGCCGGTTATCGAAAATCAAGTAAATCTTTAAAAATGACAAAAGAAATGAAAGAAAGAAAACTTCTATGATTCGAACCCTGAAATCACTCTATCATGTTGCTCCAACAGCAGAACTCTAGTAACCGTGGTGATAGCAAACGTATTTTTCTCCCTCGCGATGTTAACTTCCAGTTCTGCAGTCGCCATATCAGCGCCCAGTTCTCCAGATGCGACATTAGCTCCCAGTTCTCCAGAAGCCACATTAGCTGCCAGTTCTCCCAGAGGCAACATTAGCACCCAGTTCTTCAGAGGCCACGTGAACCTTGTCCTCAAGTCACTATATTAACTCCTAAAGTTTCAGTAGCCACATTGTCTCCCAGTCTTAGACCGATAGAGATGCATATTTGGGTGTCGCAGCTCCATGTGACATAAATCGATATTGTCAATTTTCATTCATAGATTTTTCAACAGTATTGGAATCCCTCCTTTCAATCCTATTAAATATAGAAAAAACTCGAATCTGTTCTGTTTGTGCGTCTAGTCCTAAACGACAATAGTATTACCAGCTTCCGTAGCAATCATAGCATTATATGAGACCGGGATATTAACCCCATTCTTGACCCTGTACTCTCCACCTTGTTATTATGTAACGTATGTGTCAGAGATGACATAAATGCAAGTAAAATTACGGGTAAAATAGTAAGCTCATTTGACTCTTGAACGTTGCTTTATCTAGTGGAAAGTGCAACAACCGCAATAGCAAGTTGGGAGTCGATTAATCCAAAGAGTGGACTCGAGGTAACTTATCACCTGTTTCAAGGTACGTCAATGAAAGAAGCCTGATGTTTTCGATCTAATGTATTTTCCCCTTAATGGAGACAAATATTTAAAGTGGTTAGGTGTACTTTGACCCATCTCAATTTTCTTTTGAGTCTGTCGATTACCTTTTCGTCAAGATCGCAAGACTTTTACATTGGGAGGCAGAGTAACGAGAGTATATCAATCGAAGTTAGGTTATTAGTCGGTCTGTTCCGAGTTTGAATACCATTGCTGTTGGTACTCTTTGCCTCAGTATTAGTTTACTCCTTCTACCTGGCAATTGCCAGGACTTGTTATTCCATGTACTGGCTATTGCACTCGCCAAATCGAAGTATCGCCCAATCGAAGTAAACAAAATTTTTATATATGCATTGGATAAGGGTGGGTCAAACGGATAGTACACCTACTATCAATGTTGCTTCTGCGCTCCTTGGGAACCTCGGCCTGCTTTCATGGATGTTGATTTCATCTGGTGCCAACCAGTTGCCAAGCTTCCTTAATGCAACGAGCATGGGGAAACGCTGAAAGGGGCGACAACGAGACTACGGTACGGTGCATTAAGCTAAAGTATGGACAGAATCTGTAATCCCAGGTCGATTTACTCTTTCGGGTGAGTAACGCTAACGTCAGTTATACATAAAGATATCACAAAGAGACTGAGACAAAGGTTTACATCCGGTGACACTTAGATTTGTTGATCATGAATACCAGCGAACAAAACGTTACTGTTGAATGACGTAATCAGATTATTTATGTATGTATACATGTATACAAAATTGAACCATGGCTATCGCTGAAGAGTTCTAGCTTGTAAAGATAAGCAGCATGGTGAGGTTTGAGCTGTCTTTTAGCCTGATCGCGTGTATACTCGTAACAGACTAAAACCATTGTGACTCTACTAGACAACCACGATTTTGTGAGCTCATTTACTGTGTAATTTTCCAAACCATAGTATTCCATAGCACCCGAGATTAGCCTCAGTTTGATTTTGGACCTAGTCTTTCGTGCTTTAGTCGTGAAGATAGTGAAACCTCGTTTCTGCAGTTTTCCAGTAAGATGCAGAATATCTATAATAATATAATTAAACCTGCCTCTAAGAATTTTCATAATTTTCGAAGGTGATTTTTAATGACTACGTCTTTCTTTTGCACAGGGAAAGATGAAATTTACACTGGGAGCGAGACGACGTACACTGTTCAGGACTTAAAACCGACGCATAAGTATTACTTTAGGCTTCGTGCTAGTACTGAAGGAGATTTGAGCCCATTTAGTGATACTTTTCACATTGAAACACCAGAGACAGGTAGGTGCTTCTTGTCTTGAGTATAAAGTTTGGCTCCCGATTGAGTATTTGTTATGTATTTGATAGACCAGAACCAACCTGTAGCTGTGTTTCCCTCCAACAGTGGTCTTTGAATAGCCAAGTTGACCCTCAAATCGTGGTTTAAGTATGGTGGTTAATAAAATTGGTGATTACAAACTGGTTTGTTTGTGCAGTGTACGTACGTAGCATTGCAGAACAATAAACATCAACAATAACAAACCAACTGAGACGAGTAGGTTTATTTTCAAACCAACTGGGTAAAGTCTTCCTTTCTTTTATGACAGCCTCTTTGCTTGTTCAGTCATGGATCTGAATAAATTTATTCAGATCTTTGGTTCGATGATGGCTCTTAAGAAGTTTGCTGCTTTGATCGATACAGTAGGTCTCTAAAATATGGTTGAGTACCATTCGTGAATAGCATTACTTTTTGGAGTGCTTTATTTCTGTTCTACACATTTTCCGGATGTAATTCAGGCATCGGCTGCGGATAAAAGGTCTCAGCGAACTTGTAGCACTAACTTTTATAAGGTTATCATTAGTATATTACAGTATATATTGGAATAAGTTCTATGCCTAATGAGTTGAGAACTTTGGAATCTGGCTCTAGTTTATAATGTAACAAGTTTTGAAAGATAAAGTTATGGCATACTTTTTTACAGTATTTGAAAATAAATGACACCAGTGAATTCAATTACAGTTTGCCCTATCTATGACGACCACGATTGGACGTCATGGAGCGATGGTCGCTTTCTTCAGGTTTCGCTTGTATCAGATGTTACGTTCACTGTCGTGTCTCTTTATTTTCGGAAGTTAACTTGTTCTTTCTGGATGGACAAGACTTACTCTAGCTGGTGATGGTCATTGGTAGTAAGCCTTAAATATGATTTCATTGACGTGCATAGGCGCCAAGGCACACCAAGTTTGTAAGGAAGGACAAGGCATGAGAGACGAACACGACAAATATATATTACCAATAGCAGAATGGGTTTAGACTCTTTATATGCCGTGGCAGATTTGTTATTGAGAGGATGGCCCTTTGAGCTAATGTGGAAAAAAACTATGTGTCATACGGAAAAAAATTTGCTAACCTACTACTACTATGTAGGCCCTTATGTCATTTGTGTAGTAGTTCAGTGTTGACTAGCCTTTGCGTACTTAAGTTTGCCCTTACATTGATTTAATAATCTCACAAGTAATAGTAGGCCCTTGCTAATGATACCTGATGACAGAAAGAATATTAAGGAAACTTGTTTGGGAAGAGATGGTTTGTTTTAGACTGATTCTTGGTAGTGAGCTTTTTGTTATATCTAGAATTTGTCTTTTGTAGTGCCCAGTGCTCCACAACAATTTCGGGTGGTCGGTCGAAGTACGTCGCAACTGAAAGTGGAATGGGAACCACCGCAAGAGGCAAATGGGGTATTAAAACGCTATCAACTACTGAAGTTGGGTAAGAGAATGTTTTGTCAGTGTTCAAAGTTGCTCTGATTGTTTCCATTTTGCGTTGAAAGTAACTCGTGAAGCAGAAGAAGTAAGTAGAAGAAGCTGATAGTGGAGATGCTGCTGATAGCGATGATGACGATGATCATTATGATAATAGTGATAACTTTCAATATTTTGAAATTATTTTGCGTTGGAGGTATATCATCAAAATATATCAATAGTTAAAAAAATAATCTGCTTTTTAGAAGGGAAAGAATATGCTGAGAAATAAATTATTGATTGACTAGCAATTGTGAAAGTAAATACCTAAGTCGTGCGTCACAGACATCACAATTTAGAATCATGCAACATACACCGGCCAGACATGACAGGCAAACAAGTTACAGTATCTGCAACTTTGGCGCGCCGTCAACCAAAAAACTGGGCGAGTCGTTCCGATATGTTACTCCGCAATCTATCAGCATTTGCTTTAAAACAGAGAACAAGCTTACCCAAACAAACTTCGGTAGATCATCGTCGCGTTAGGGATGGACAGATATTGCTAGAGGATTCGTTTTGAGTGCGAGCAAAAGCGTGTTAAATCCTTATTGGTCTTGAAGCCACATCCATCGGAACAAAGGAAGATGTGGACAAAATGGAATTATATTGAAACTGAACTTTTCAATAGCACGAGTGACAGAAAAACGTTTCACTGAAGAAGTGCACGTGTTATTTCCAATGACGTATTACAATACCCTTGCAAATTCTTCACGAGAAGGTTTTTTGCTTTACTCCAGACGGTTTCAGTAGCCAGTGTCTGGCGAAAACGGGTAGCTAAATTGGACGAGGTTCTTAACTCGTCTTGGAGTATTGTATCGCAAGCCAACGTTTTAACTAATAATTGAGCAAGCAGCCTTGGCTCAAGTTTGCACTTCATGGCATCCTAACAGTCCGTCTGAGCAAGGGAGGGTATGGGCTTGATGCAAAGTTTGGAAGTGGCATTTTGTTAATGGAGAGGATTGTAAAAAAGAAGCCTTTGTGTAGCCAAACAACTTTCGTCATCTTGCACGTCTGAAGATATTCCAATTTTTTGATGTCAATACATTTGTCCGTCGTTGCTGCTTTATTGCTTGTTTTGGGATATCTAGTGACTGAACAACTCATCGCCCTGCTAATTTGAGTATTATAACACACCTGTTTCACGTTCCCTTCATCTGACTTGAAGCCTGTGTAGATTGATCATCATTCTTTTGATTGTCCGTATCTTAGGGTCTCAAGAACTATGCGTTAATACTACTCAAACCAGTCATATCTTCTCTCATCTTGCTGCTGGAACAGAATATGAATTCGAGGTAAGTAATAAAACGAATCAAAAGTTGCAACCTGTCAATTGTCTCCACTTTACAACGGCACTTTTGATTTTTTAAACCAGTAAATCCAATGCTTTAAATTCAGTTTGCTGAGATTATACAACAAAGTTCTTTACCAGCTAATAGCTACTATAGGGGATTGCCAGCCTTGGGTACATAGGGGGAAGGGCATAGTATCGTGCCAATGGCGACGGATTTAATTTTGGTGATTAGTAATAGTTGTCACAATCTCGATGGTACGTTAAAGCAAATGGGCTGACCAGTAGCAACTAGAAGGAAGGGGGGAGGGTGATGAGGGAGAAGAGGACGAGGTATTGACCTAGATGAACATGTGGTAATGTAAATCATTAGAGGAAGACTTTCTATTTCATTTCATTACTGATCCTATATTGAAGTGGAAGGTTATATGCAACCGTTGTCTTCTATTGCGTACGTACAAAGACTATTTTATAACAAAATATGCTTCAGGTTGTTTCTTTACAATATATAACTTTGAATAGAAAGAAATGTTAAGGGATATTGATGTAAAGGTTATTGTATATGCAAGGTTTTTCCTTACCCAAACGTGCTGTTGTATTTAATGTATGCCTTTTTATAATCTGGGTCTAGATACTCTTTCTTACTTGCTTTTGTATTTCTATCAAAAATAATCTTGGATTGGAGACTACCTATACGAGTATTTGAATCGGTAATCACTTGGAACATTACCATATCAGCGTTTATTTTGACTAAAATGTAAAAAACTGCCCTTAAGATACATATAAAGAGTTTGTGGAGCATTTTTGAAGTGTAAAAAACGATTCTTGTGATAAAACACTGAAGTTGGGTAGAAGTAAGGAAGCCACTGTTAAATGAATTGATAAACTGGACCTTTTAGCACATCTCGTTATTTCAAAGTATGAAATATGATGTACGAAGGCAGATTTTGGTCTGCATAACAAGGGTGCGGCCATGATTTCATTGAATTAAGAATGCTTTACAAAATACAGCGAAGGCGACAATGGATGACGTACGCGGACGTGCAAGAGAGTATAGTATAGTGTGCGAATGGCGTGCCAACACACTGTCAATTTACACACGAATTCCTTTCATCTACACAGACTAAAGTTAAAGAGAAGCTTTTGACCTATCCTCGTCAGTTAATCTACATCGGCAATGACCTACAAGACTGTGATCTTTATTTATGCTTATATTTATACTACAACTGAGTTCGGAAATTACTGTGAGTTTTGCGGATAAGCAGTTAATGTCTCAAATTGATTTATCGTTACTAAAGACTTCTGGCAAATATTTAAGGAAAGAAAGCACTCATTGGGAGTCACTACCCCCCGCGCACTTGGCACTTGGTTAATGGTGAAAAAATCCACGTAATCTGCTGTATGCGGCTTCTGTTTGTCTAACCGCCCAGGTGAGTAGGCCCTAAAGAACCATTTACAGCAGGCCTGAGGTGAAGTTCAACGAAAGTTATGAACAACTAGGATGTTACGATTGTAGGAAGGGCGCAGTATGGATATCCATGGTACAGTTAACTTACCTATTGATATTCTATAATAACTATTACTGAGTATTTGTTATGAATGTTATTTTGCATTTTCTCTTTTGTTAGCTCTTTGCAGTGACGTCAGCAGGAAGAGGAGAAATGGCAACCCTAAAAGCATCAACTGTTGATCTGAGTACGTTATTTTTGGTCTTGTATATGAACAGCGCGCCAAACAATGTATCACATTATAACAGTTATTTAAGTAATAAATAATCCATCACTTACTAAATGTAGGCATATTTGTAAGAGTTCATGTTTTCATTTAAATGATAACAATTTCATACAAGCAAGACAAATTTTCAGACCTTATCACATACGTAAGTCTCAATCTGTCACCAGAACAAGTAAGCTATCGCCCTTTCGGTCAGTTTTCGTCTTTGTAATCATCACCAGACGGACCCACGTCTTTTCACATCTATTTGTTTACCAACCTGTCTAAGTAGCTACCTTTAAATTCACTGACCTACGTGCCTACGAACTGATTTACCTTCCTCCCTACTCTTCTCCCTGCCTTCCTCCCTGCCTTCCTCTCTGCCTTCCTCTCTGCCTTCCTCCCTTCCTTCCTCCCTGCCTTCCTCCCTTCCTTCCTCCCTGCCTTCCTCCCTTCCTTCCTTCCTTCCTTCCTCCCTTCCTTCCTCCCTTCCTTCCTCCCTTCCTTCCTCCCTCCCTTCCTCCCTTCCTTCCTCCCTTCCTTCCTCCCTTCCTTCCTCCCTTCCTTCCTCCCTTCCTTCCTCCCT
>JAAAKL020012837.1:0-12800 GCA_010016065.2 Carybdea cf. marsupialis auct. non (Linnaeus, 1758)
CTCTGAGAGACCACGTTGTTTAGCTCATCACATATCTGAAAAATAATTCATTCGTTTCTCTCTAAGTCTAAGTCTTGAAAACGTTTCAAAATATTTTAGATTGCATTTCAGGTAAAACAAAAATATCGCTTACAAAACGTTCACAGGACTTGACTCCCGTGACTCCCATCGGTTCTTTCACTTACCTGATTTGTCCCCCCCACATTTAACAGCGATCTGCACCCATGTAAAGACCGAGTGAATACAATTTATATATCAATCATTTATCTATTACATTATTACAGAAGATATTTGTCTCTAAGTTACTTGGAGGTTTATAACTATTGTTCAAGGGGAGGCTGGGAATAGTGATTCTTTCGTTTACATAGGTTCTTTGGAGAAGAGAGGATTTCTTGTTTCCTCTAGTAGCATTGTATGTGTTGGAGATCAGGGGGTGGAGAGACCTAGAGCAATAGTTGCGGGAGGGCCAAAATTGACTGCGCAATCCACTGTATGTTTTCTCTTAATGCCTTTGTTACGCAGATAGGTCAACTAGTACGTGCTAGAACAAGGACGAATTCTTAGCAATTGATTGTACATTTTGTAGAGGTTTGCCAGTAATCATACAATGATAACTACCAAATACCCAAACTGCACTGTATTGTCCATTTCTTCAATGCCCCTTTGACGCACTTAGGACTACTGCCCATCCTCTTGCATTGATATACTGCAGACGACGGATTAGGATCTCACTAGTGATTTAGAATTTGGAAAATACTCGGTTTAAGTTTTACAGCGGAGAGCCACGAGTTCGTGAAAGGAATAAGCAAATGTTGATCTATCAATAAAGATATAAAAACGATCAACCGGTAAGAAGGGTCGTTGCTTCCTTACAAGGCTCCGTTGGCCAGGGTAGAGTTATCGTATTTCACAGAGATGATAGCTTGCTTAATGTCGAACAATCTATTAACAGATCATCAATTACTCTATTTACAGTTTGTGTTCCTTGCTTCAATGAAAGTTGCCTAAATGCCTGTATTCCTTCCTTATATATAATTCGTCTTGTTTATACAGGAATCCTTAGAAAGTAACAGAATACTCTAGAACATTCCAGAAATTTCTAGTGTTTTCTATAGAAACTACTGGAAGGTTCTAGAATCCTATAGAACCTGTCAGAACATTCTAGAATGTTCTAGAAGGTTATGTTCTGGAAGATTACATAATGTTATAGAAAACTAAAGAATTTTTTAGAAGAATCCAGATTTAATATCACTGTTTCCTAGAAAAGTCAAATTAAGGCAGCCCATGACATGCTGTTAGAAAGTCTTGTTTGGAGCAGTAAACAAACTTAATACCCTTTGATGGGTTACCTGTTAATCATTTTACGCCAAATGGCACCCCAAAATAAAAAGCGCCCCCAAACACAATAGTAACTTGATTTGTAATTACTTCGAAAAAGTAGCTTGTGTCCGAAGTAACTTTAGATATTTCCACAGGCTACTCCACCATTCCCATGATTTAACGACATGTTCTAGTACAATGTAGCACAATCCTATTATGGAGTGTGGCGGAGGTATGGAAGCCTTTGGATTTATTCTCCAAGAAGCAATACCTAGCTAACGACAGTCTTTCGACCTTTTTTCTGTGATTTATTCACAATCGAGAATAGCATGTTTTTGTTTAAGAACATTGGGATAAGGTGTACATCGAGGATTCTTTTTGAGGTTTTAATCACAACAAATTTGTGCCAATGCAAAATTCTAACGATATGATAAATGTAAGGGGGTCGAGTAACACGTGTAACGCAAGTCTGCAGCTGACTTGAAACTGCCCACTGAAGGACAGTGTCGAAATAGTTACTTCTGATAGCTATATTATGGCAACTGGTTACTCTCAACGTGATTCATCACAGGTATTGCAGCAATCGAACTACATTTGTTTTCCTACTGTGCACAACCAGCAGTTAGAACAGTAGCATTGGACGTATAGTGTAAGTGGTTGTATGATACTTGCGTCATCATTGCAACCAAGCATTTGATTAAACTATCTTAAATGTAAAATATGTGTATTTTCTCTTGCTTTCTTGAGTAATTGAACAATCTTTAAATCTTTTAACATCGCATATATACAACAGTCTTTGTCTGTTATAATCAGTTGTGTGACTGAGGTCACAACAACATGTTACATACAGCACCGTTACCTACCGGATCTGCTAGTTTGTTGGAATGCGTTCGCAGAATGCATCCTCGTTGTAATGTAGTCATCAGGATACAGTGATCCTTTTTATTCCATTTATATTTGCTGGAACGGTACAGACACCTAACGGCATGTCTTCTATATTCAGACAGCTAATCACAACTTGTATCGTGTCTTCCGGTCACGCCTTGCCACACCACCGCCCTTACATACAGTAAAGTAAGAGGAAGTCGAATGTATTAACAGGCATTTATTTACTGTCTTATTGAGCCGCCGTGGTCTAGTGGATAAGTTCCTGACCTTCAGATCTAAAGGGTTAAGAGGGTCAGGGTTCAAATCCCGGAAGGGCCATTGGTGATTTTAGGAAGCGCATCCGTTCTTGAAGTGCTCTATGCTCCAGTAACAAGTCCCATGTATATGGGCACCGTCAAACCCCATGTATGGGGGAAAAGACGTTATATGAAGAAGAAGAAGAAGAAGAAGAAGAAGAAGAAGAAGAAGATTGAGCTTGTTGTAACTGACTATTATTTTGTAACTCGAACCTGCTGCCTATTTTGCCTAAATCTACTCCCATTTGAAGCTCACAACATTCGGGCACGTAGCTGACATGAATTTGGCATCATAGGCATTCCAAAGTGAAAACACTAACATAAAGACATACAGTGGCGGCGCCAGACTAAAAGACGTGGGGGACTTTTCCATTTATCTACGTACAATAGGGCGTGGTCGTGGACGTGGTGCTATGTTGACCATTGATAGTTCTCTGACAATTTGCAATCTTAATTGGCGAGGTCACAGTGTCAGCAGTGAATAAGGTGACTAAATGCAAGAGGCCTCTTGAGTCATTATATTTGACTCGAAGCAATTTGGTTCATAGTTATTATTTACCTATGCGCTGAATGTTTCTGCGTCTTGACAGTCTTCGTCCCAGTCGACATCCCAATTTTCTCATCGGATTTGGGCTAATTGATAATTATTTTATTTTTAAGACAAGTGGGAGGCCTCGTGGCCCCGTTAGTGAAGACATAGTAAAGAATAGACAGAAGGGAAAATTAGACCTAGCTCGCGTCTCTTGAAGTTCTGTTCGAAGATTATACTGCTACACAAAGTATGGCAACTTTGTTTCATCGTAAGGTTAAATTCAAATCTACAAACATTTTGTTTGAGATTGGTCGTTATTTTGTCCGCAACTTGCGGATTGATGGTGCTAAAGCTTGATCGTATTGAGTTGAGCTAACAAAGTTATTAAATTCCATATCGGCTGATTTAGTAACGACCTCTGTTTATGCTTACTTCGACAGTGAACACCATTCAACTTGTTTACAAGGAGTAATTTTTCATTGAAGAGAACAAAAGTTATCAACAAACCGCAAGTTGAGTGTCCTTTTGCCTTTTTCTTTTTCTGCAGATAATGTAAGCACATTAGATTTGTAATATAACACAACCGTATTACTAACGGACGGAGGTTCCCGTGCCGGATTACATAATTCTCTCATGATTAGTCAGACTGTTTATGCGGAGGAAAAGTGATGACGTACCAAATCAAAAGTTTTGGAAATAGAACGATTTGACTCCAGATAACTAAAGACAACCCTAGAATAGGCTGCTTCTCAAAATACGAGACCTGTAGTGCATATAATGTTTAAACTAGAGGCGTTCGAATTTAAAAAATCTCTCGTCAAAACTCTGTTAATTTTCCTTGGATCCTAACGTTAGGATCCAGCATCAAAAACAAGGTTTTGTTGGAGAGATGTAGAACTTTGAAACCTGATACCTGAGTGTTGGGAAAAGGCAAAACTCTCATTTTTGTCCATTGACGTTGTCACTAATAGGGCTACATGAATATTGAGTATTTTTTCCGCTATTCAAACATTTTTATAATCGTGACGTCACACTTTCCCTCCGTATTCAGCCGTGCTGCCTGGAAAACGTGCTCTTTTCTGAGCTTGCAAGGTACAACCATTCAAAGCGATCCTCGACATGAACAAGAAAAGTTTGATATGTTTCCAGAGACAAACATGCCCATACAAGTTCTTAAACCAATCATGAGCGTCCGAGCACGTAACGAAACCCTGCAAATGAGGGGAATCATTCCAATATGCTCTTAGAGAACCATGAGCTGCGTATTTCTAACGTTGTGTGGTTACTTTATCAATTTAGGCCTTTCTGACTGAGAGACAGATGACTGTGGGCATTACTTTTACTTCCTTTTTCGAATACTAAAAATTGATCCATAACGCAGGTTTACAAGGAAATGTCCTGGGCGTTTTATTTTCACATGGTTTGGCAGCATAAACAAGGTTAAAGTATTAAGAGAAACATAAAAGAATATTAACAATTGCCAAAATTGGAAGCTTTGTCAATCAAAGAAATCTAATCCCTCCGGCAAAACCAGGGATGAGTTCATGCATCGTGAACTTAGAACCAGGATTTAGTTATCATTTTATAAGAATTTCCTTCCTCGTTTCACTTGGTAATGACAAGTGAAAACAAAACCAAGGCTGGGACGTCGAGGTCGACGAAAAGAAGGTTAGCTATTGGTGACGCTTAAAGAATTTGCCATAAAAGAGATTAAACCTTTAATCAAAACTAGGGATGGGATCAGGCACCTTTAATTTAGAATCACAACTTGACTACCTTTTTCGCCTTTGTTTTATATGTGGGACTCACATCGAATATATGTGAAAATATCTCATGGTGTTTGAAGAGCACCATATTGATCTTTTATCCTGTTTACACCATCATTTTCAAACAGTGCCAGGCGCCGTGCCAACTTACATCAGAGATTATGAAACACGTGTTTGTGTATGTTGTACGTATGTATGATTGTAAATGTATGTACACATATATGTTTTAAAATCTCTGCTTACATGAAGGATGCGCCAAACCAACAGATATTTTTACGTTCTACACAAGAAAGCCACTCGACTTCATTATGTTGCCCTCATTCTCTTATTCATTGTGAGTGTTAGTCATCATAGACGTTGTTCAGTTCGAAATATGGTGGCTTCTCTAGAGTTTCTAAATGTAGTTTTCAAAATTGTCAATGTTCGATAGACATGAATGCTACAAAGTTGGGAGAAGGTGACTATTAAATTACCTGGTCTATTTTTAGTATTCTATTGTGAATACCTTTGAGTCTTCGAGGGCTTGTATCATCAAATGTACCTTCGAGTTTTTGAGGGCTTGTATCATCGAATGTACCTTCGAGTCTTTGAGTGGTCAAGTTGTATCAGCGAGTATACCTTGGAGTCTTTGAGGGTTTGTATCATCGAGTATACCTTCGAGTTTTTGAGGGTTCAAATTGTATCAGCGAATATACCTTGGAGTCTTTGAGGGTTCAAGTTGTATCAGCGAGTATGCCTTGGAATTTTTGAGGGTTTGTATCAGCAAGTATACCTTCGAGTTTTGAGGGTTTTTATCATAAAGTATACCTTCGAGTCTTTGAGGGCTTGTATAGTCGAGTATGTCTACCCCCAGAGAGACGATTAAGTGCTACAATTTTATGTATTCTGATTAAGTTGGAAACAGATCATGTGCACGGGAACTTGAAAACAGTGCTACGCACTCCTCAGCCTTTACACTAGTGGCTTTAAGCCTTGTCGCAACTGACACCGTTGCTTTCCCACCTTAGTAAACCGGAAACCTTGCTTAGTTGAAGTATGCCAAGTGATTACGATATCAAGTTGAACAGACGCAAGGCCTACCATTGTACTTGGCACAGCTCATAACGATAGTTAAAACAGTGTTATGGATACAAATGATGTATTTCAATCGTTTGTCAACAAAAAAAGCAAGTTTTGCAGAAGTAAGTCTGCACCGAATGAATGCTTAGAGTCAAGAGGCTTTTTCTAGAAGGGAACTGCATAAAATCGTTTTACCAACAAATACCACCTTAGACATCAAGGGCGTATATGGTTCAACAAACCATGTTGTGATATAGGTTTCGTTACTGATAGATGACTTTTGGTGCTATTCTCATATTTCATGGCTCTTGCATTTTTACTGGACATTAAACGTAACCCGCCTGGCATTGAGTACACAATTTTACAGGGTATACCTACATATACGTTAATATAAACTTAACAGACTTAATATTGGAAACATCAACATTGGTCGTTTAAGATTCATTAATCCTCTTCAATATAATTTATTTAATTCAATATAAGTTATTTAACTCAATATAATTTATTTAATTCAAAATAATTTATTTAATTCAGCATAATTTATTTTATTCAAAATAATTTATTTAATTCAATATAATTTATATAATTCAAAATAACTTATTCTATTCAACATAATTTATATAATTTAATATGATTTATTTAATTTCATATAATTTATTTAATTCAATACAACATATTTAATTTAGTACATGCATAATCCAACGCACTTCTTAAGCAATCTACAATAAAAACAAAACATGTTCGAGTAACTAGAATAGGGTCTAACTTATCCCATTTATATGATACAAAACCAGCAGTTTTATAGGGTAATTGGAGGAGACCTAGGGACCAAATTGTTTGCAGAGGAGTAGTGGTCACCCGTCGAAACTCCACTGCATATCCGATAAGCAACTTCATTTGACTACGTACATCTACGAACAGATTTAGTCGAACGTGACTAATAATACAATTAATGTAAATAAGAGAAAACTCACCAAAACCAGATGGAGTTGCGTGCACTTTGATAGCTTGTTACTTCTCGTATCGTATCGAATGTCTTCCAGTCACAAAATCTGAAAGTTGACACAAGTCAAATTGTTCAGGGGGTGAAGTCAGTACAATAACGCTACACAGATCTAAATCGGCTTTGAGGGTAGAAGTTCTAAACATCTAAGTAACACATTAAACAAAAAATTGTTTTACTTTCTTCGATAAAAGATAGGACCATAACCTGAGTTGTAGCCCTGTGGTCACCGAAATCAAAATGAAGATGTCCAATTTTGCATCCTATTTGTTGCAACTCATGAAGACTGACAGTGTCCCATGATAATTATTTTTTATGGGAAAATCAAAGTTCCCATTTGTAAATAGCTCAAGACTGGTTAGTAGTCAGTTTCTAGAGTATAATAAAGGGGTGGGACAACATCTTGACTCACAGGCCACACTGGGTTATAAAATTTGACTGAGGGAGCGGGCCGGGAGCATTTAAACACAAAAAGTAATTTATCAAACCTGCAGTTTTCGTCAATCGGTGTGTCTAGACTGGTCATCTTAGATCGTCACAGTGGAGATCTTTGATCTGATCCTCAGTCCACTGTTAATTTACTATATGGAAGAGAAAAAGTTGGAAAGGGATTAAAAATCACAAGGGTTGAAAGTGTCTCCCAAATTTACCTATCGAGCATCTGGTTAATTAGCTCCGTTTGCAATAGGTGCTGACACAGCGATGCCTTGAGAATATTTTCACCCCAAACTTAAAATACTGTTATGGTAGCTCATCTGCACCCGAAATGTCACCCCTCCTGCTGGTCAGGGACCTGTAAAATTTACGCTAAGGATTAAATTGACTGTAAACTGGCATTCAGTATGTACAAACACAGCAACTGGCCGCGACATAAAGAACAAGCAACTTTACAGTGGAAAGGCTTTTAAATGTACTTCAGATGATGGAGTTAACATGAGCTCTCTGCAATTTATTGCACATGCGTATTTCAGTGATACATTACATCAGGCAAGGACCATTGAGTTTGTATACACACGACAAGGTTGTTAACTTGAAAGTTCTTGCCTTGATTATCCGATATTGTTAGTGAGTCTGATTTGGGGGGGGGGGGGGACTTACAAGTTTCCTTGCCCTGTAAAAAAGTTCTTTAGCCCTGAGGGATTACAAGATCTCTGTAAGGTATTGCAAAACCGATTAAGCCCTAAATATACCTATGCAATACCGTGACTGAAATATGATGGCTGTGGAAAATCCCCCCTTTAACCTATTGCGTAACTAAATGCATGGGAAACTCGATCGATTTCATTTTACAATGTGGTAGTGACGGATTTAAGGGTTTGGGGTGCAATTGCGGTGTCGACTTTGACCCCCTCTTTCATGTTAGCCTCGTATTGAAACTATGATGCAAAGGAAATGACAATTCAACAACAAATACATTCCGAAGGAACGATCCATTTTTTCTTCGAATTAGGTAGGAAGATCATCACAGTGAGTTGTTGTGCTAATAATCTGGTGTTTTATGCCTCAGCTTTATCGATGGTGTAGTTCTTGATGATTGTGTAAGCATTTTCTGTTCCGATGAAACAAGTTTCTTCAAATTAAGGTTTAGTACGGGACCTGTTTCCACGTTGTTCCATCCAAATTCTAGAGCTCGCAATTTGCATCTTAAATGCATCTCTGGTCTACCTCGCGATGGTTTCATCAGTCGACGATGCCGTAGACTCTACGATTCCTGAGCATTCTAGCAAAGAGATGAATACTGCCTCACAGACTGATGTCGCAGATGGAAAGCCCACGAACTGTTTCAAAGTTGTGGTTATTGGTGATACAAACGTTGGAAAAACATGCCTCACGTGCAGGGCATCATCCGGTAAATTTCCTCAGTTGGTAGACGCTACAATTGGTGTTGATTTTCGGGATAAGGTCATGCATGTGAAAGGGGAGAAAATCAAGGTAAGCATATAGACAGACAATATACTTACACGACCTTTCAACTTGTATAGCCTAGCGTTTCGTAACCCTTGAGGACACGAAACGTCCTTTCGCATCAGTAGTGATTTATGTTATGGCAACAGCAATTCTTATACGGTATAAGTTTATCATGAGTGTTTTCTTGACAGAAGAATATGAATTTATAGCTACTAGACAAGGAAAGCTTGACCATGGATATGGAGCAAGAGAAATTTATATAGAGGCTCTGGCTGTCTCTGACTTATGACTCTAACGTTCCATCATTGCATTGCTAGTGTGTACTGCTCTTGGCCTGTGGACACTGTAGAAGAAGTTGTAGATTACAGTTTCGTTACCTTAAGAATCCTTAAACATCACTTGACCATAGCCAAGATATTTTCTTAATGACTCCCCAAACTTACGGCTGGTCAGGTTAGACCCTATCTGTGTACTACAATTACAATTAATTACTGAAATTGGTTTGCAAGACAGAACCGCTTGAGAAAGTGGTTGCAGGCTCGTTGGTGTAGAAAGTACTCGATTCATAACGATGCAGAAAATACTTGATTGTGCATGATGTTAATTGGCAAACCATTGCACTCACGGTACGGACACCACGACGTACTGAACACTGTCTCATATCTGAACTGACGCAAGTATGATTACGTTTTGGCAGAAAAGTTTAAGGAAGCTCGAGAGCAAGATTTGAAATACGAGAGCGCACTCACGACACTATTAACATGTTTAGTAACAGTAGCTGGTGATCACACAACATGAAAGGTATGATATACATATATAATTTAGACAAGAAGTAGTCTTAGCTTCCAAAACTACTCGGGATTTTGTTACAAGCAGAGTCTTGAAATACTGCTCAAGTTAAGACTATTTGTTCGTGAATTTTATATCACTTGGTGCACATCTCATTGAGCACTTAATTGTATATTGACATCTTTATATATAACTATTGTGTGTATAGTGTATATGATAACACCAATGAGTTGTTCCTTGTCGTGATGGAGCATCATGCCCCAAATAGGTAGGTTGACTGAGGCATGAGTAGACAGGTCTACTGGGAGTAACCAAGCTAACAGCATCTCATCTTCCTCTTCATAGAGGAGCAATGTTTGACAAAATATCCTACTGTAACCGATGTAGTGGCAGTCATGTACAGGTCATGTACATGATGATGTTTATTGGTACCGTAGTGGTTTGTTGAATGATTCATTCTATATGTGTAATGATAGGACATGTAGTGAAAGGATATATGGAAACTGTAGATTTTCAAATTCCACAAGATTTTGAGTTGAAATGTTAACTATTGCACATTGTTGAATGAAAACCTTGAAACAAAATAGGATTGATAGTTCTGCTATTTTTTCAGTAATTCATGATGCTAGTACAATTTCTGAAAGGAGATTTCTAGCTAGAACTACCCCTGACAGGAAAGAAAGGATAGACAGAGTGGTGCTGCCTTCTTGATGGCCGAAAAATTGGTTGAGATATCAGTCATACTAAATTTGGGGGGTGGGGGGTGGGGGGGATTCTCCATTTAACATCTTCTTTTTCCATTCATGGGGTTTAGCAGTGCCCATGTACATGGGACTTATTAATGGAGCATAGAGCACTTTAGGACCTGGAATGAACACTACAGCAGATTGATACATATGGAGCTTGAATGGCCCAGTGAGGTGCAACCACTGATTGCATCCAATTGCAGGACCTCCTCCACCTGTATTTCAGTTCTGATCAGTTGAATGATGAAGGAAGTGAACAGTAAATAATGCATGTCCTTTTCAGTATTATGGCTGAGATACTGAAAATGTCATGTCTAGAATGCATGACAATGCTTAGATTGATTGTAGCTGATTCAGTAGTGGCATCATCCCTGATGGGTAGAAAAAGAGCTTTCATCTTGTATCGTATGAAGGGAGGAGTTATGCCTTGTACAGAAACAGCTTAATAGACCAGAGGTATTTGCTAGAGTTACAGATTAGACAAATGATCAATTTTGTTGAAGTATGGCTTAGGTCTATTTCTTGTAAAGTCACAACTGATTTTTACTTGGTGAATTTCATGAGAAATCATTCACCATTGAAAACAACTTTGCTGTTGTTTATGTGAAGAAAGTGCTGGATCATGTTCCAAGCAAAGACATTTAGTGGGTACTAAGTAGCCTTAGAGTTGACATTTGAGATGTGCAGATGGTTCAGGGTATGCACATTAACACCCCAACTTGTTTTAGTGTCAATGGTCAGTATGGCAGGGAGTTGAAATTGATAATTGTGTTCTAAATGGTAAAATATTGAGCTGCATGCAATATTCTGTATGGAAATGCAGACAACCTGGTGATAATTGATGTGTAGTTGCTGGAACAATTGCAATCTATTTCTTTGCATTGCAATCCAATCCACTATTCCTGGTATGATGGATGACAGCAACAGAGGAGGAACTTCACAAGACAGTCACTGAAGATACACCTGCATGAATTACAACCCAGGGGTTGAAACCCTAGCTTTTCAACAATACCCTGTTATAGTATGAAGCAGTCAACCCACTTTAACAGACTGCCTTTCAAATCAAGTGCTTCCTCCAGCTAGCTATTTCTGAAAACAGTACACAAGTCTCTCCTAGAGGATTCTATGGATGTGAAAATTCTGCACCTTTAACTCAAACACTAGAGGTAGATGGCCTACCTCACCTTTATGTAAGGGGATTGGAAATATTTTCAGTAGCCGTGGTCTAGTGGATATGTTCCTTGCCTTCAGATCAAGAGGGTCAGATTCAAATCTCAGAAGGGCCATTGGTGACATCAGGAAGGGTATCTGGTCATAAACTGCTCTATACTCCAGTAACAAGGCCCATGTACATGGGCACCTTCCTAGCCCCTGTAAATGGGAGTGAACTGCATTAAAACATCGTCATCATCGTCATGCGTTTAATGTCTGGTGGACCTTCTCAGGGTCTTGAACTGTCTACTGGTTTCTCATAGTCTCATCCTGCAAGCATCTTGGTCATCCGCCCTGTCCATGGTCAGATTCCAGGTGCACAGGTCTTCCTGGATGGTCTCGTTCCGGGATTTCATTGGTCTTCCTTTGGGTTGCTTTCCTTCCACTCTCAGCTGCTGACATATATTTGTCCAAGAGGTGCTCTATGCACATGGCCTGCGCAGCGTAGGTGGTTCTGACACATAGTGGTGTCTAGGTGAGGGATGCCAAGTCTCTCATGCAGTGAGGTCATACCAATGTCATCCTGGACTCTCCCGCCACATATCCATCTCAGCATGGCTCTTCCATTTCTGTGCAGCTGTGCCTTGTCATCCTTGCGTGTACCCCAGCATTCACTAGAATAGAGCATGACACTCCTCACACAGGAGATGTAAATCCTACCACAGGTCTGTAGCGAGAGGGTCCTGTTGGTGAAGTTTTCTGTACTTCCCCCAGGCACTTCTACATTAGGTGGTGATGCCAGCGGTACATCCTGCAGCAGACTGTGTCTCCGGGGTAGCAGAAGCTGCCTACTGTGTCAAGTTTCTGGTTGTTGACGGACACATGTTGGAGAGGGTGTCCATCAATGGGCCTGGATGTGCCAAGGCAAAGAGAGCATCTGTAGGTGGGCTTGTCTGGAAGTCTCCCACTGATGCCACTGCAGGATTTGTGTATCCAGTTAGAGCATCCTTGGCAGAAGATAGAGTTTCTTCCAACCCCTTTCCGACAGACTCCACGGGCCATTTTCCAGTGTCAACAAGGATGTTCATGTCTTTCCCGCTGCATAGAACTTTGGTTTTGCCCATGTTCACCTGGAGTCCCTTGCCCTCAAGGTTAGCTTTCCATTGCCGTGTTCTCTTGGTCAGTTCTTCCAAAACCACTGACAAAAAAGGTTTGAGTGCAGTTGGGCTAAGGTAGAGCCCTTGTTGATAAAGTCGGCCTTTCATCAGTAAAGTAAAGGCCACTGAGAGAATCTGGTATTTCTTGGATGTGTTGAGTAGGTGGGTTTCACATCAAATTAGT
>JAAAKL020012838.1:0-12800 GCA_010016065.2 Carybdea cf. marsupialis auct. non (Linnaeus, 1758)
CTCGTTTGTTTATTTCAGTTTTAACCAGAAATACTGAAACGTTCTGCTTAACATCGATGAAAGGAAGTGTGCATAACCAAAGTTAAGAGTCCGCTTTTAGAATCATGTGGGTATGCTTGCTCGTTTCCAATCTGTTAATAGTTTCTGGGACCTGTCAATGCCAGTTAAAGTGTACTTCCAGTGGTCAGAAATTTAGAAAGTTTAGAAAGGGTTTTGGCATGTATGCTTGATCTGCGTAAGGTCTACACAAAGAAACAAATGTCCGAAATTGCGGATGTCATTTAGAAGTAATTCATGACAAAGTACAAGAGGCTTTGAAGGTACAAAATTTATGCAAGCAGGTACAGTTTTATGGGAGTATCTTGAAATCACGCCATCATAAATTTAAAGTGATTCGATTTTTCACCTAATCTTTTAAATTAATTCTCAGTTATAAATGCGTCATTAAATTCTTTAGGAAGAGGCTTCTTTAGTAGACGTAGCCCAATAACCCACTAGTATGTGTCTGATGTAAATAGTGCCGGTTTTGAAGGATGCGGAATTCTCAATCAACTTTTGTTTGCCGGGTGAGGGGGGTGAGCTAGACTGGATGAGGTCATCGCAATGCATTTCAGGCGTAATAATGGGGCAGAGGGTTTTCAGACACTAATTTCTTACATAGGTCTAGTTCGGACTTCCTACATACTCTAGCTACGTTGATTTGTCTTTATACATACCATTTTTCTTGGCGTCGAAGAAAGGGGCCCCTTAGTTGCGCAGAGACTTTTACCATGGCGCATGGATATGAAGCCAACTTTGTGTCACAAGAGAGAGTATTTGTGTTCCTTTAAAGTAGCCATCTTCTGTGAATGCCAAAATAGTTATGTAGTTGTTGCGTTATTAGAAGAAAACCACACTTTTAATGAGAACCACCAGTGATACGGCTGCAGTTAATACCGCATTATAACTCTCTTTTTTTTCTTGTCGCTTAGACAAAGCAAAGACACTGCTACCCTGTGTTCTTAATGGGATTTTTTATGTTTAAACACTTTATGTGAAAAACCAGTTTAATGATAATTAATGGTTGACTGTATTCTACACGGAGTTTTGAGAAATACGTCAATACACGGTGTGGATGGGATAGGCTTCTGCAGCCCACCTTTAATACCTCGCGAAATTTACGAAAGGGCGAGGATCTGGGGGCTGAAAAGTTGATGCATTAAAGTTCAGTCTCAGAAAAAGATCATGGGATTTATTTGGTTAGCCAATATACAGTTTTTATTTTAGGACTGGTAGTTAAAAATTTCCGTAAGATAAAAATTCATGACCACTTTAATTGCGAGCAATCAACATTCCCTTGATTCTGGAAAAATGCTGTCAATATACTAAAAATAATTTTTTAGGTATTTTCTAGGTATTCTATCATACATATGCGATGGTGTAAAGAGGCAATTGTAGTTTGAGTTATTTTTATCTTCTGTTTTATGTCAATTTCCCCTGATCTACAGCAAATTTAACTGTGAAAAAAACATGGCAATGGTTATAGTGTGAATAGATACTAGAGATATTAAAATTAAAGTGTACCTCCAGTGGTCAGAATATTTTTGACATTTTGTTCATTTTGTTTCAAGGAATCCAACTGCCACGTTAGTTTTGGTCTCACGCACATTTATGCGTAGTTATAGGTGATTCTTTGACGAACTTTTCCAGAACGATACCAAAAAGTTTCTGACCACTAGTACACTGTAATCTGATCCTACTATAGATTCTCTAGGAAACTGTACATGTTTTATTCCATTGACACGTCTTAGACGACATCAAATATTCTTAAAACCGATTTTGAAGCGGCAAACTATACCGCAAATTGATGGGAAGCTAGTTTGTGTTCACAATGCATATTCCACTAAACAATCTGTCTCAGTCAGTGGCTGTATTGGAGAGTCCTTGGCTCTAGACCTAATGGGATTTGCGGGGCCAAATGACCTTATGCCGTGTCGTAACCACAAGAAAATGTGGGGTGGAGGCAACATCAAGCAGGTTTAGAACACATTATTCACTGAAACCCTGAACATCAAAAACTATAGAAACAAACAGAGCCAAAATTGTTGAAAGGATCCCTCCCCCTCCCCCCCCTTGCCCCATTCATCGTGCCTGGCAATGAGGTTCTGGCGAGGTCGTTCAATGAGAGAGTCTCCGTGGTGCTAAATTTCAATGTAAACGCGCATGGATAGAATCATGTTGTACTTGTTTCCAAAATATAGGGAGTCCTTCGAGAAAAGATTAGAAAAGGACGAGGACAATTGTTTTAAAACGTATTGCGGCCTTGAATGAAGAGTTGTCCATCTGTATGTCCTTCTTAAAGCTCGTCCTGTGTTATATATATCTGAAGTCAGCAATTGATACAGATTTCAGAACAAGTACCAAGGTACTGAGGTAGGCCTGCTTCCATCACAGATACAGTCAATAGCCTTTGGGAGTCACATATCTGGACGTTTGTAGAATACATAGCTGATATGGTAGCTGTGCTTTAAGGAATGTTTGGTTTCTTGTTGTTGAGTTGACTTCTCTGTCCCAAATTTCCTATTTTCCCAGTCGAAGTATTGGCTCTTTGAAGGCAGCCACAACTTTAGTGTCCACTTTTTCGAATGCTTTTCGATGTTTTTTTTCTCCTCGGAAGAAAGACCGCTTGGATTTACCTATGTATGACGCAGTGCTCTCCTTGCAGCAGTCCAGTATGGGGTCCTTTGGGTGAGACAGCGTTCTGCGGAGGGTGCGGGTTGTAAAAAAGGAACAATGGATCTTGTGTTGTCAGAAGAGTCTCTTCATTACTTCGCTGGTGTTCTTCACATCTGGAAGGAAAATGCGTTTTAAAGGTTTCTGGTTTTCTTCTTGGACCAGCAACAAACTCCTTTTCAATGGTCTCTTGATATCTTTCTCCTGGCATCCATTTCCTTGCAGGACTTTTTAGGTGTTTTTCTTCCTCTGCCGGGTCGGCCGGATTGGTGACGATGTTTCTTCCTCACTCATAGAGAAAGGTGACGACACTGTTAGGAGCTGAGAGTGAGCGGTATGACATATAGCTCGGGGATTGATCCGTCTGTATATAATGTCCGAAATGTAACAATTATTTTCTTTGTATCAAGGCATCTAGAAATGCTAGTGTTTTACAGCCACTTCTCTCCATAGTAAATTTGATGTTGGGGTGCAGGTTCTTATTTTTAAACTCTCCCATCAATTTATACCACTGAGTTGACAAAAGTCAATGCTTTTGATATACGTTTTTCTATGGCATAGCCAAAATTCTAGTCACAAAGGTTAACAAATTCTTAGTGTTTGAGACTATTACGTCATCACTGGTTACCAGGCTACTTAAGATTTAGTGGCGCCCTCTACTAAAGTTACAGTTACAATGGAAGTACGTCCTGTTACTATACAGACGTAAAGAATTCCTTAAAGATTGATGACTTGTTGACATGTGGGATTTTGCGGAGGTAAAGTGTGACGTCACGATTTTTAACATGTTTGAGTTTTAGAGAAGAGAGGAAGTTTGAAGGGATACTAGAGAGAAGTGGAAATACAACCACCAGGATGGATATGATGGGCTGGATGACAGTCCTTCCATGGTCAAGTCACATGGCACGGAGATGCTGGTCTCAAAAATTGCGTAGAGCTGGATGCGATGGCCACCGATAGAGTTTCAGGAGCTAATGTGGCGAGTAGAGAAAAGTGAACTATGTTATCACCAGATCACCACAGCTCAGTTGGTAGAGCAGCACGCCGCGAGCATGTTTGAGCCATGATAAAATTGCTTAGTTTTCATGTTGCCCTATTAGTTAAAACGTCAATGGCCCAAATTGAGAGTGATCCCCTTTCCCAAAATAAAGATTTCAGCTTTCAAAGTTTAAAATCTCTTTAACAAAACCTTACTATTTGATGCTGTATCCTGACTTAGGGATCAATGGAATTTTAACACTTTTGACAAGTGATTTTTGAGGTTCAAACGCCTCTAGTTTAAACACTACATACACTACTGATCTTATATTTTTAGAAACAGACTATTCCTGGGCTGCCTTTAGATATCCACAGTCAAATCGTACTATCTCCAAAACTTTTGATTTGCGACGTCATCGATTTCCCTCCGCATTACACCATTATTATTACAAGACTTTGCCGGGTTTCTCGTTCTTGCAGATTTGGTCATGGAGAAATTAATGATTTATTTACGTGGTATACTCTGTAAAGTATTAACCCAGGAGTTTTTCTAAAGTTACATAATGATAATGGTTATTTAAAAAGTTTTTCTTCCCATCGAAGGAAGAAAATTTTAGCAATATATATTAAAATATAATTCTTATACGATATGAAATTGTTAAATAGAAAACTTTTTCATGCAAAAGACATTTGCAAGAACTATAAGAGGAAACATATAATATAAAAGACATTTGCAAGAAATATAAGAGGAAACATATAATATAAAAGACATTTGCAAGAAATATAAGAGGAAACATATAGCATTTAAATACAATGAGGATCAATTCATTAAGAAACTCACTGAAGATGACAGGGGTAACATTAAGAAGGTCAAGAACATTTCTTGGTTTCCATAATGGTTGCTGTACAAATGTGCCAACGAAAGTTAAAGCGAAATAGAAAGAAGTGAAAACTCATGACTTTGTAGTGGTTAAGGTAAGAATGCATGTGTAGAGGGTCTGGATTTATCTCATGGAGAAAGAGAGAAAATGTTCTGATTTGCGTCATTATTCAAATGCCGTGATGCAATGGGTTATTTCCTAGCCTGTAATTGCAAAGAGTCAGGGTTCGATTCCCTTAGGAGCCATTGATGGCGTCTTGAAAGCATCCCGTCTTGAAATACTCTATGATCCATGTGCATGGGCACAACTCAAACTCTTCTCAGAGGTGAGTACAGGAGTTAAAATCGACACAATCTTAGTCGCCACTTTGGTCTTCTTCACCATAAGGAGGCAATAGCGACAGTTCTCAAATAAAGTGCAAGTATCTCGTCTATTATTATCATTAATCCAAGCATAAAATTTTGGGAATTTGTATGTTACTAGAACATATTTTCATCGGGACAAAAAATTTTGTTTGCCACTAAAAACATTCTTGAGTACATACGATGAACATTGATTTAAATAACAGAACAGTTGAAATAATTTTTCTGCATGTATCTGAAACCTTTTTCTCGCCAGAAAAGTCAAAATCTGATGAATGTTAACTTATTTACGGAAAGGCAATCAATATAACTATCTTTGTTACTTGTTTTAATGCAATACGTGATATGTAACTTCTGAGGTTGCCCTTCATGGGATATGGGGAAGGGGCAAAGGGCACCCTTGATAAATCCAGATTACGGCATGTTTAAACGCACATTGCATTTAAGCAGTTTGATTAATCGAGGTGTGCTATGATCGTGACAGTTTCTTTGATTCTTAGTCAACAGTTGCTCTCCTTTTGTAATCTTCATTATACACCTTTTTAAAATAATCCTCTTTTTCGTAGCCATTAAATATACTTGGTTCTTTTTTTTTATAATTCCGTATTTAGTGTCAGTTTTCAGCACCACCTTTACTGGTGCATTTTCGTGCTTCTGTATTCCTTCAATAGGTTTTTTCGTCGTCCGTAGCTCTCTTAAGCTCAATAACAACTTTGTGGAGTATCTCATCACTCTTTACTTCTAATGTATGTATTCAAAGTTGAGTAAATCAATTAACAGTTACAAATAATTCTGCTCTTATTCCAGGGTGCTTTTCAGTGTCTTCCACAGTGTTAATTGTACAAGTATGAAGACAGTGTTCCACTTCAATGTAGCGGTGAATCCAAGATTGTCCCTTAATTGTACTGCACTTGTACAGCTATGACAATTCATTGTATGGTGTCATGGTCATAGCATTTTGCAGCAGTGTTGTGCAGCTAATTGGCAATCATTCCATTATAGTTTGTGTTAATATTGTGCCATTTGCTTCATAATGCTATAAACTCGTTTTAAAAGTGTAATGTTGTGTCACCATAACTGTATCGTCATCGTATCGTTATTATGCCACTTTATAATCAAGGCTGCAAATCATTTGAAGTCATTCTGCACAAGTAGTTCATCACTATTATAGGACTTTGTACCTGTACTGTTCTTGTAGCACCACAATTGAAGCACAGCAATTGCACGATTTTTCAATATTTATGACTACTGTTTACCCCTGTATATAATGCACTAAACGCAAAATATTGTATAATTACGACGAAGAGTTTGTGCTCAAAGGCACTGTAGAAAATCCAGCCTGGAATGTTTTACGGCATGTAAATCGTCAGCTGATCTGTCGTTTTTGCAATAAACTACGTGCTGACGTACCGATTGTGGCTTTATCGAGGCAACTTCATCACTGTATGATATCACCCGCAACATATTAGGAATTATTAGAAACATTGGGGGCCACGTTTCAAAATTTTACAATCTTGACAAGTAGATACTTTGACTTTGTTGACCCCTCTATCTCTTCGGTTGATTAAAAGAGTATCTAGGATGCACAAGGAAATGTTTTGAATTGGATGAGGAATAGAGTCATTATCTTTCCCTCCTTAAATATTAAGTTAAGTAGCGTTCGACCCTTCAAATAATGAAAGACTAGTTAAAAGACAAAGGTAGATTGTTACAACTGGAAACGTGCCGAGCGTTCATTTACAAGACACCGTACGACTTCTTCTACAGAAAATTATGACTTTTTTCGTACGTAGCTTTACCTCACAGTGGCGGTTTTTGAGGGTGCGGGGCCCTGGGTCGAAAAAGTTTACAGGGCACTATGATGTCATGCATTGAAAGGTATTTCAGACATGATCTTACTGCGGACGTTCTGGGGACACTTTATTCCCTGCTGTTGGTATAGCTTCATGTTTTCACTTACTTCCACTAGATTAAAATGGGCAGGTAGACATACTACTTTTGTAGCATTGAAATGTTGACCCCCATGGACCCTGAACGTGCGGGCCTCCGGTCATGGCCCTGTCGGCCTCCCCCTAAATTGCCTCTGTAACCACAGCTCAAATATTAGGAATAGTAAACAACTCTTAGTATCAGAGATAGACCCTTGACTGCTTATCAAAATGAAATTCATGTACATATAAAGAGGAGTGTCGTTATCTAACAACCATTTCTAGTTTTTGGAGAACCTTTTTAGCCGTTAATTTTTGTAGGAGCAAGTAATATTGCACATAAAAATAAAACCTTTAAGTCCACTCCGTTCGAATTGTAATGAGGTTACTGTAACTATGTTAATTCATTTTATCGTTATTTATTAGCAAGTGTCATTACTTTTATAACTTTTTTTTTGAGTGGAATTTTTTAACTTTTTATTTAACGAAGGACCTAAAATACACAGTTCTTCCCCCAGCCATCGATTTCTCCACTGGATGTTTCCTATGGGATTTTGCGCACACCCTGGCATAAACAACCCAATCCAAAAGTAAGCCCAAGATCCAAATCTAAACCGGATCTAACCGAGCGCTTGAAACTCGAAAGGGAAAGACCTCGAAGCAAGGTAATTGTCGCTCAAAAATTTACAAAACACATTAAAAGCAGCGTAAGAAAACAGTATCCGATACGCATTCATCTTTTTATCTAAAATTTACCTGTTATCATTAAAAGTTGTTGCGTCATGAAAATAAACGATATTCTAAAAAGATTTCCGAACAATGTATATGCGAACTCGAACTTTTGCCAACTACAGGGATTCACTCGTACGCAGTTTAAATAGACTCATTCGTACAGTGCATTGATCTTTCCAATGTGGTGCTTGTGCTATTCGCAATTTTTCCTATTACAATCCAAAACAAATCTACAGTAATTGTAAGAAATCTGGCACGATCCTGTATCGAAGTGTTTGTGAAAAGAGACTATGTGAAGTAACCTGTCTGTCAGACTTAACATTTCCAAGATACCTTAAAGGTAAAAGCTTAGTCGGTAATAACTTTGGTCACTAGGCCATAATTTAGTCACTTTTTACCAACTAAACTTTTTAAGTTTTAAAATTTCTTTTAGGCCAACTAAAATTTTAGCTCTGCATGCAATGGTGAAAAAATGTAACTTTTATACACAATTATATATTTCTGTACGCTACAATAATGACATTTACCCTACTAGTTCCCTTCCTACAAAGGGAGAATTTTACGAGATCTTTATCACTTATATTTTCAAAACCAATAGTGAAAATTAAGACAAGTAAAAATGTTAAAGGAGTAATGGTAACTTTAATCAATACTGAAAGCATCTCTGAAGTTGACTCGTATCAAGGAATTGCACGCGAAGTGGAAGCATGATTTATATGATCACCTGCAGGATAGGCAAGGTGAAAAACATTAGTCAGTGAAAACTTTGGTCACTTGCAAAAAATTTAGTCACTTTTTGCCGATTAAATTTTATCTAAAATTTTATCTATCTTCTCAAATACTCTTAGTAACTTTCCAAGGTTTTAGATAGATTAATGGGTGAGATGGCCGTCCTTCCATGGTGAAGTCGTATGAAGTACAAACGCTCGTCCCCCAACTGAGTCAAGGTGGATGTCGATGTTCACCACTTGCAATCATGGGGTCACCATAGGTCAATTCATAGAGCCACAGTCAGCGATAGCGCGAGTCTCGGAGATATTTTTCTTTTGTCTAGTATTTCATCAGACTCCTGGATCAATCAAAGTAAAATTAATAAATGTAGAAAGACGTATGACTGCGTAGACTCAAGCTTCCTGAGATCATATAGTTAAGTGTAGCCCACTAGTTAAATGGTTCAATTTTCTGAATACTCATAACTTATCTAATGCCTCCCGCAGTCCGCACGTATACAACTTCAACCCTCAAGATTATTAGGTTACGTTTTCCATCAAACCTCCATCAACGTGAAGGTTACAGGTAACGCAAAAGTAACAGCGCCTTAGCTAGTCCTAGGAGGTATACAGCTCAAATTGGGCAAGAGTGAGATAGAAATGAACTGAGTTGCTTTTATGACATGGCATTCAAAGACAGTGCTGAGTTGAGAAAATACTGAGTATGTATCATTAAGTTGAAGCTTTGGTTTGTATGCATGGAAATGCCACCCTTAAACAGTGCTTAAGGTGCATTACATCTTTTGTCGATATACGTGCTACAATCATGGACAAATAGAAGTTAAGTTTTCACTAAACGTCGGTGAAAATGGAACAAATCGTGCAAGACCCTTGCCACATGAAAGGGGTGCCTAGTCCTAGTATTGTTGGTTTTCAAGACCTCTCCGCTTAGCAGCCGGGAGGTCTGACATGCAAGTCTCCAAAATGCTCTTTTTCAAACTTAGCAATACTTTAGAACGGGGCTTGGGAAACTTGTAAATTTCATAGTCATGAATTTTAGGTGGGTGGGGATGGGGTTAATTCATAACACTATGCCACCCGATGATACTTTCAAATATGCTGTTACAAAGGATCTATCAATTGAATATCCGTGTAGTGTGTTTGAAGGGTTTTGTGCGGTTGACAAATGCTTAATAAGTGATTTATAATTTTTTAAGTGCTTCACTCAATACAAGGCAGAGTTGCCACTTCAAAGTATTGAGTTTCTTTGAAAGAAGTAGAGATAAAATCATGATTAACGTTCCTCAAGGAGGGCACTCACCCACCACTCTTCTGCGAGAAACTTACATTGAGCTATGGCAGTGACACTGTTTTATATTTTATACGTTTTGACCGTATGATCATTTGAATTGTTCCAGAAATATCGTCTTAAAAATATCACGAAACTGCCAGCGAGAGAAATTTAATTGCAGATTGTATTCAGTCAATACTCTGATCAGTACCATCATGTTATCATGTGGTGAACATCTGATACCTTAAGAATGCCAGAGGTACCATAATGGCATGTCTAACAATATGAGTATAACAATGGTGTCCCTTTTATTATTTCTGGGCTCAACTGAACCTTTCCCTCTCGGAGAAGTCTATCATCTGAAGCCCAATACCTCTCGATTTGCCAAGACTGTTAGCGAAGTTTAGACGAAGGGAAACCAATGATTCTCAAACAAAACTGCACGAAATAGCGAATTCATTTTGTACTAAAAATCTTGTTTCGTCTGACACTCCTCAGAGTACAATTCGTCAGGAAAAAAACGAAAATGGAATCAAACACTTTAATCACCATCGGATTTGTGACGAGAAGTTAGATCAGACCTATAATATTCACATAACACCAAGAACCATCGTGGCGGAAATGACTCCAAGGGCGTTAAAAATGTGACTTCAAAATGGTTCTAAACACTCACTTCAGTAATTGCTAACAAAAAGAGAATTCCGACAGCTGGTACCACATAAGGAAACGAGGCTATTTGGTTGATTTCTGTTGTATTATGGAAAATTATGCTATACTATTATCTCGGTTTAAGCAGCCGTTTCTTTAAAAGTATTTGTTCCTTGTGTTTGCACAGAAGACGACAGATTCCAATATTGTGTGGCACAGAAAACTGGGTTCCTAGCACCTTTCTTATGTAACAAAAATGGGAATAAAGATATCTTGACGCTCACTTCGCTAGTTGTAATGTGTGAAGCATAAATCAGTAATGGAGAACTAAGCTTTATAATCATTTAGGTGTCGCCTTGTTCCTATCTTCCTTCGAATACGAGGAAAATAGCGAAAGAGTAGAGTGAAAATTAAAAATTGTGATTAAAAGTTACTATAGAAAAAAAAGTCTGAATCTAGACTTTGGACCGTAACCCACACTTATGTATTTTACAAACTGACCTGAATGACCGCGTAATAAGAAGGTCAGCCTCCAACTTGGAGATGGATATCCAGCTTCACTCACTATGAAGGTCAGACTCCAACTTGGAAATGGATATCTAGCTTCACCTAATATGAAGGTCAGCCTCCAACTTGGAAATGGATATCCAGCTTCACCTAATATGAAGGTCAGTCTCCAACTTGGAAATGGATATCTAGCTTCACCTAATATGAAGGTCAGTCTCCAACTTGGAGATGGATATCTAGCTTCACCTAATATGAAGGTCAGCCTCCAACTTGGAAGTGAATATCCAGCTTCACTAAATTTTAAGGTTCGGCCTGCTTTATGTAAAATCATGATCCTAAACGAAACCGATTCTTTGATAGATATGATGATTTGTGGAAGAGATTTATATGACACTTATATGACGTTTTGTTAGCATCTCGATGTCATTTGCAACGAAGATTATACTACAAAATGCAATATCCGTTAATCGTTAGACAAACTGAAGAGGAAATTTTTGCTACAGATATTTGCATTGTATGGAGTCTGTTAGTGTGTTAAGGACCACCGACATATTTTATTTACTATAAGACAATTTTGCAATTTAACGCAAAAGACCGCAATTTAAAACTTCGCTTTCCAGAGGGAGCTGTAACACAAAACTATGATATTAATTATAATCTTCCATCGGCTCCTTCGTCCAACTTTCAAGGTGAGAAAAAGTGATTATTCCGCTACGCCTCCCCCTCTCTCTCTAAGAATAATCTGGCCTTTTTTAGACTTACAGAAATTATGATCTAAAAGAATATCGTAGGAAAATGTTCCCTTTTGGGCGCAACTTTTGGGCGCTAGTAGCTGGTTTTGAATAATGTCAATCTTAGCTACAGTCTTGACAAAGGTCTTAGCAACGGTAAACTGTCCACCGCAGCATTTGTATGATGCTCTTTGGCATGTGAAGTGTGAATTATTTATCTTCGCAACAAAAATCAGAAATTATCAGAATTTTATTGATCTATTGATTGATAAAACAAGTGTTTGTCGACGGTGTCACTAAGGAAACACCTATGGAGTTGTTGAGAGTAATACTTTATTCGATTAATCACTCGACGATGTTGTATATTAGGGGCTACTAAGATACACACTCTCAAGTATGTTTAGAGGAGTTCACACCTAACTCTGTGGCACAGTGATAGCAATAAGTGGTATTACATCAAGGATATTTATAAATTCATATTTATATTATACAAATATATATATTATTAATCGGGAGAAATTTACGGACAGATGAATAATAGAACGTCGCTTCAGACACAGTATAAAAACTGCGGTTGTGTGTATAGTCTGTTAGTTGTCCCTTTCAAAATTTATAAATACGGCTATTATTTTTCAGTATTGTTGTTGTTAGTTTTAACAAGTAAATGAGATATAACTCTAAATACGAATTTGCTGCAGCTCTTTTCCTTCCCTATTTCAAGACACACAATCCATCTACAAGCGGCGGGACACATTTTTCACACTTAGACCTTACTTGTACAATATTGGAAAGCAGGCTATCCCCGGCTTCTTTTTTCGGACTCCTGTTAGTATAACAGTTGGACAATTATCTGTTGCCTGGATACGCGCTACTAATTGCTATTAAACATCTCTTAAATATTACTTTAAGAGAACAATCTGAAACGACTCTATCACAACTAATACTAGAAAATACTGTTACTCGCAGGGCTGGAAGGTGAGGCTTGGGTGCTTTGGGCTGCACTTGATAATGTCTCGCATCAGTGGCTTGCAGTGGTTGCTTTATAGATAGACTTGCGTTTCATTCAGGTCAGACATGTATAACTTTGACGACGTAAGTTTCAATTGAGTATAGGGTAGTCAGATGTGTCTGTTGTTCTCTTGTTTATAAACTAAAGGGTTAGTCGGTACCCTGAGAAGTTGACGGAGAGAAAGTGTGACGTCACGATATTTAATATGTTTGAATTCTGGGTAAAACTCAATTTTCATGTTGATTAATTAGTGAAAACGTCAATGGCCATAATTAAGGGTGATGTCCTTTTCCAACACAGAGATATCAGCT
>JAAAKL020012839.1:0-12799 GCA_010016065.2 Carybdea cf. marsupialis auct. non (Linnaeus, 1758)
CAATCAAAGCTATGTCTCCACAAATAGTGTATGTTTGGTTTTACAAAGTGGAGAGTTATCTTCGAGACAAGTGTTGGTCTTAAACAGTTTTAAGGCAATTTCGTGAGTGCGTATTTTTTACCCTCCTTCACCATACATATTATCAGAAAAAGCTTGGATTTTACTGGGATTCCATATAAAATTTACCAGAAATGTCCAGAGTAAAAGAGTCAGTTATTCTTGATATTAGGAAGAGCTAGGAGAGGAAAGAAAGTTGCACAACATGGGGCAAAAGCAGAAGGTGCATAAATACCTAAAGAAGAAAACTCACAAAGCTAGGCCAATTCAGACCTCAATTATTATTAAATATCAATGGAAATATCTTTTTCAGTATTATTGCAAAGGGATCAATTAAGTTTCTTCTAGTAAATGGTTGCATTGATGAGACAGTTCAGAGATCAGGAACCCCAGGAGTGCCTAGATGTATAAAACATGCTATGATGATATAGGATACAAGACAATCAGCTAAAAAAGCGAAATGTGATTTAGCTGTTGTACGGCTTGATTTAGCAAACACTTTTGGTTTGGTACCCCACATGTAACTGGAGTATGCAATGGAGATGTTTTGGATTCCTCCAGAAGTAGCAAAACTTATGATGGAATATCAGAAGTTGCTCATTGTGCATTTCATCACAGATGATTTCACTAAGGCACAACACAGGCTAGAGATCAGAATAGCTGCTGGTTGCACTATTCCTGTCACTTGGTTCATTCTGGCAATGGAAGTATCTTGAGAGTAGCCAAAGTAGTGACAACAAAAAAGGTCAAGGCACCAAAGAAAATATTCACAGACGATATGACTCTGCATGCTCAAAAGATACCTACAGTGGAAAAGGTGCTGAAAAGACTCAACCAGTTCATCAAATGGACCAGAATGAGTTTCAAGGCTAAGAAGTCCCCAAGTGTAACTGTGTTAAAAGGGAAGCAAAAGGAGCACATATGTAGCATAACTGGTGATACCATTATAACTGTATCAGAACCAACCAGTTAAAAGTCTAGGAATGTTGTATAGTGGAACCTCATCATCATGCAAGAATCAAACATTCAAGAGCAGGTGGAGCAGGGACTCAGAAAGATCAATGACACATTACTTCAAGGAAAGTTCAAGATATTGTGAATGCAGTTTCCAATTTTCCCAAGAATCCAATGGCCACTGACACTATACAAAGTTGAAATATCAAGAGTGGAGTGAACTGAACAGAAGTGGAAAGTGTTCACAAGAAAATGGCTCTGCCTTCTTCATATAAGACGACCAGTATAGCCCTATATCAGAACAACGGGCCTCTTCAACTTCCAATTTTCTCAGTTGTGGGCATATTCAAATGCACAAATTGAGGACAGTCATGATGCTGCATTACTCCAATGACAATATTACAACATCGTCAACACCAGCTATCAACACTGGTCATAAATGAAGTGCAGAAAATGCAAACGATATCTGGACACTCAACTCCCGATTATGTTTTGTCTTGCTGAAAATGAGTCACATAGTTTTATCCAGAAATGGAGCAGATGATCTTGCACGGCACAAACACTGTATCAGAAACAGATTGAAATTGAGTGGGGAATAACTAGTATTCTCATTTGTAACAGAACTGTGCAAAGTCCAGCTGATAAAGCGATCCCCTCCCGCTACAGCCAACTTTCTTCAAGTTCTGCTACTAGTACTTTCTAAATAAATAATTTTGCCTTCCATAACTTGCTATTTTGAGTCTATTTGCTTGTAGTTAGAAATCTATCATGAACACGACTCGTAGGCCTAATCTGTAACTTTATGTACGATTATTAAAATGAAGACACCATCAAGAGTCACTGCACTGCACTGATCACACATATCTTCGCGAAACTGTCCCAGGATCCCTTCTTTCATAGCTCTTATCTACCGGTATTTGGCCAATGATATGATAAAAGTAGGCCTATATTATATGTAAGACCTATTATAAAGCTGAAGCAAGCTGATCAAAAATGCATAAACAGAAGCAGCATAAATAAGCTACCCAAGTTTACTCACCCTCACCAATATTGCTCGAGTGTACTTTAGCAGCCTGAAGCAATAAATCTTTGGTGTACTGGTAGCTTAGAGTGCCATTAAATCAGTATTATTCACATGAATTACATGCAGAATCAACCACCTGGTACTTGACACTCAGTCTCGTGAGCTCAAAACGAGACTAAGCCATAATGTCACTTTAGAACTCTTTTGAAGAATTTTAACACAAACAGAACAGTTGGAAACCGAGTAGGCATTTTCAGGAATAAAAGATAGCTGAAAAAGGATTCTCAAAGAAAAGACATAAACTACAGCACATGGTCCATTATAAAGCCTGGGTAGGCGGATGCGACTAGCTTCAACTAGTCTACAGATATTTGACGCATTTACCCAAAGCCTTTGGCAAAGGAGACACTATCAACATCTACACCAACGTGCAGGTAATTTATCGCTACATGATCAAACATTCCTGCCCGTGGTAAAGACCGATCTTACAAAATGGAAACTTCAAAAGTTTGTATTCTTATCACTGGAGCAAGTAGAGGCATTGGGAGGGCAGCTGCACAAATATTTTGCAAAGATGGATCGCTTGGAGTACAGTACGCAAAAGGTTCGAAGTTCATTTTGATAGCTAGAAATATGAATGGGTTGCATGAAACTAAGTCCATGATGATAAACCCAAACGTGGAAATTCACATGCTTTCTGCGGATCTTGCAAACTATGGTGATCTGTCCAAGGTTACAGCTGAGGCCTTGGAAATCATAGGGGAGCCCAGTCAGTATTCCAAGGCAGTCTTACTGAACAATGCAGGGACCCTCGGTGATGTAACAAAGAAAGCTTCGGAACTAGATAACTTGAGCGATCTTAAAGAATTCTTTGACACCAATTTAGTATCGGCCATATATTTAACGGGAAAATTTTGTACCCTGTTTGCTGGAAAAGATTGCCTTGTCGTGAATATTTCTTCCAAAGCAGCTCTAGAGCCATTTCCATACATGGCCACGTATTGCACTGGCAGAGCATCGCGTGAGATGTACTTTCGATGTCTCGCCCTTGACAACTCTGATGTTACAGTCTTAAATTATGGTCCCGGCCCAGTAGCTACAGATATGACAAGAACAATACGAGATCACTGTGGAAGCGAAAGCACCTCCCAATTTTTTAAAAAGATGTTTGAAGACAATACCATTCTTCAAGCTGAATTCACAATGGGGAAGTTAGCACGAATTATTAGCGACAACCGTTTTAAGTCGGGAGATCACATTGATTTTTATGAATATGAATAGTGAAGTTTACCAAATGGAAAATCTATGCCGCTAGAGAAGTATTATCCCCCTAATTTCTTTCGTTGTTTTGGCACGGCTTTTTTATCGTGTTGCCAAACACAACGAAATCACTGTGGGGGAAGGTGTGGTCACCTAATGCAATGTTTACATTGGACTACATTCTATAGACTACTCCTTTTCCTCTTTGTAGATTAAAAGCATTTATTGAAATTGTTGTTGTATTGAACTGATTCGCTTTATTCAATTCGATTTGTACGTGGTGCAATTTATAACCGTTGTAGAATGATTTTATAATTTAAAACGATCCGATGCATCGAATCATGTGGATTGTATCATAATGCGGAAGGAAAGTGTGACGTCACGATATTTAATAATGTTTGAATTATGGAAAAATACTCAATATTCATATAGCCTTATTTATGTGAACATCAATGGCCAAAATTGACAGTCTTGCCTTTTCCTAATACCGAGATATCAGGTTTCAAAGTTTTAAATCTCTCTAACAAAACCTCGTTATTTGATGCTGGATCCTAACGTTAGGATCCCAGGAAAATTAACAGAGTTTTAACCGGAGATGTTTTAACTTCGAACGCCTCTAGTTTAAGCATGATATACATTACATGTCTCGTATTTTGACAAACAGCATATTCTAGGGTTGTCTTCAGGTATCTGGAGTCAAATTGTCCTATTTCCAAACTTTTGATTTGTGACGTCATCACATTTCCTCCGCATTATGCTACAAAGAAATTATATGTATGTTTTTGAGTTTGCATGTAAACATGAACAAGTGGTATAAAAAGAAGACCTTAATGTTATAGCTACAGCAACAATGTTTGTTTCCAATCCTGAGCACATATAGATCCTGTGATCGCATATTACCTTCCTGTACGCTCTTTGTGAGAAAACCTATTTTTTAACGTATGTAATTGTTATTTAGTTCAAATGCGTACTGTATATGTGATATATACAGTATCAATAGTCGTGTTTGCTTGTGCATATATTATGAAAAGTCCAGAGTTTGCTATGCTTAAAATATAGTGTAGAACTCGCAAAGGTAGGCAGTTTCGCCTATGTTTTGATCCGTGTCTGTATTAGTAATGCTGACATATCCCAAGACTAGTAATTTTGCAGCGCTTGAGACAGAGCGCGTTGGTGTTGCCTGTAAAGCCTTATCTCCACTAAGGGGAATATGTCGGGGCGCTGGCCTACATGCGCAGAAGTAATCATGACTTAATATCTAGCGATGTCTCCTCGTCATTTTGCGCGTAGAGAATAGTATAAATCAGTTCTTTTTTGTAAATTTGCAGACACAACAAGTCAAGGCATAGCCATACTGAGTGGTTAAAGCAATGTAACCTCGCGGTTTCTTGATTTTCGAAGAATCTGAGGGTCGTAAATAGATAACTTTGCTGGCCTAGGACGTTTTAAAGCCGGGGTACGCAAACAGCATCAGTCGAGGGATTGCGAACAGCGCCAGCTTCTGATACTTACCTTTGTAGTTAAACGATCTAGCATGTGGGAAAATCCCCTCGCAATAGCGCACTACACAATACTATTTTAGTACCTTAGTCTATTCAAGGATGACTAAAACGTTCAACTCAACAAAATACAGGAGTGTAAGGACGTAATAGTATACTGAGTGTAAGTGAGCTGACGTAGGGCAAGCTTCGAACACATCGCAGGTGCGATCAATTAACCCGCTCTCTACAAAAAAACTGCATCCTAAGACTAACGCTCTTACGGTACGATTAAGCATGTCTCCTTTCCCAAAGGGAAAAAGGAGGCAAAAGTGCAGAATCTACCTGAGCACACATACGTATACTTGACAGCATTGTCCAAAAGCAATGGCAGGGTTCCTGTTCGTTTTCGTTGTGACGGCGATCCAAACGAATTCAGTCGACAAGACTAGGATTGAATCATCAGTCACTGTAAATGTGTTTATACACAGTAAGCAAAAACAGTCGATATGATTATAAATTTTATTTTGATGTAAAACTGGCGAAAGAAAAGGCAACTGGGAATCTAACCTAGTAATACACCATAATATAGTAGGAAGTGGAAGGACTGTGACTCCTTGAAACCGGGCCAAAACAAGCAGTAGGGTTATAATCAAAATTTAATAACTCGATTCTAAAATTAATTATTTCTTCAATAGTTCTTATCTCTTAACGACCTCATCACAAATAGCCCAGTTTCTACTTTTGCCATGGAAAACTAGTACATAGTCCTCCTAAATAGTGATAAATGACATGGAGCAGCAAATACTGCTGCACACCATCATTAAAGTTGCCAGCGTTCATCTCAAGACTCAGACGCAGCTTTTCCAAGGGTTCTATTTCGTTAAATTAGTTCTGGAAAGATCTTGAAACTTACAAGAGCGTTCTTGCTAGTTTTGATCTATTAGTTAAACTCGTAAAGCAAAATAAAAGGCCTAAGTTTACTTTTTAGGGTAATAGGGAACTCTGGGGTGACTCATTTATACCGATGGTGTAAAAGAACTGCAGAGTTAGAACGTCAATACAACGTAGAGGAAATGATGTCATTTCAACATCGAAAATACAAAGTCGTTTCGACATAGAAAATACCACGTCGCCTCGACTTTCATATTCATCGAACCAATGACATCGAAAAAGGTATGTCATTTTCAGCATCAAATATACGACATAACGTCGACATAGAAAATATAACGTCGCCTCAATCTCTGACACGGGACGTCACGTTAACCTCGGAAATACGACGTCGCCTGAACTTTCATATTCAATTTACCAGCGACGTCAACGTGGGATGTGACGTCGATTCGGCGTCGACCCGACATCGAAAATGAAAATGCCAGATAATGTTATCCAAGGCTGCGTCTAAGTATAGGGTTGAAAGGTGCACAAGCCAGAGCAATATAGGTCTTAAACTTAAATGACTAGCGTCTATGTGAAGGGTAGGTGGGTGCTGCCGTTCCCTAGCAAGCCGATAGAATGAAACCAATGACATTCTATTTGAAACAGAATAGAATAGAATGTCATTGAATGAAACACATGCTTAAGGGCTTTCAGCGAGCGGTTGGTGATATCCAGGATCGATTTAATCTTTTGGTACTATTGCCTTGTATTATATCTTGTACAGGGTCATCTAAGTTATTTAGATCGCCCTGATCTTGTATCATCTGATGTCTACGGGCATCCAAGTGAAGTAGAGCGTAGGAATAGGGTGTAATTATTAGATAACTTACGGGACGTAGTTGTCGATCCGAAGAAATGAGCGAGACTTTGTCTTCAAACAATTGGTAGATGAATGTTTTGTCAAAACGGTAGTTTTACCCTTTCATAAGTAAAATATGCTGCATATACCTTTTTTACTAAAATAAAACGCAACTCGAGGCCTCTTTTCTCTCTCCTTGTCATCCTACTATTTTTCATAGTTCCCCATCCCCTACAGCCTTATGAAGTCACACTTTGCGCAAGGATACAACACACATACCCCCTAGATGGAAACTCTATCCCTCTTGAACTATAGATCAACATTGTTCTTAGCACACACGAAGGGGATCTGAAACTGTCGATTTTCTTGAAGTCTGCTGCCACCAATTTTCGAAACCGAATGACGCCCATAGCCTGAATCATACTTCATTCCGTCGGGTTACTTTCAGTTATGGTTTGAAATCCTTTACCTACGTTTTACAAAAGATAACGTTCTCCCCTCCATTATCTTTAGTTTTGTCATTGATGAATCCAAGGTGTGACAAAGCTTTTCAGTTTCCAGGTAGCAAGAAGGCTGGAAACGACTTTTAAATTTGCGCGCGAAAATAGAGCCATGTTGTGTTCACGTGTGGAACAATAGCGTCTCAGCGATGGGAAAGGACAGCTTCCGTATTTTAAACTATTTCTATATTTTTCATCCTGCGATTTCAATGGAGGGTATATCACTTTACTGTTATGAACGCGACACTTCTCATCAGCAATGAGTTCCAAGTATCTTCCACATGAAAAGTGTCTACAAAGGTCAGAACTCATATAAGTGGACAGCGTTTGCTATGATGTTTTCAATAAGAGCTAAAGCAGTTCGGGGGCTAAAGTAATTGGTAACTCTGTTATTAAGAAAAGACCGATGCATCAGCGCCAAGGCAGTTTAAGGTCCTAGCTTTGATCCTTTGCGTGTAGTGGAAAGAATTTATTCACCATCACTCTCCATGTTTTTATTGAGCATTAGGCAGCTTGCACTTATATTTGCTATCGGTTAGTTCAGTATACAGTGGCACGTGCGATATCTACCAAACACAGACTCGTTTACACGCACGTGCCATGCTCTGTCAATTAGAATCACACTATCTCTAATATCACAATAGACCGGAGAATTTAAAAACGAAACAAGAACTTGACAAATAATGTCTGGTGATGCTGTCGAGTTTAACAACACAAGACAATGTGCCAGAGGAGCCAACTAACCTCTTTCGCTCCGAATTTTTGACTCCGGTGGCCTTCATACTCGTATAGTTCTATATGATGTCATCTGAATCTGATGGCATCTGAAATTCTGTATTGGAAAGAGTGATATAAGATTGGATGAGAGACAGAGATGCCCGAAGAAAAATTGGAGGACTTGCTACACTTCGAGTCCCAGACATGATTTCAATGCAGGATCTAAATATTTAGTCATACATATAGGTAAGAAATTACTTTTATTTTGTGCTTAAAACTAACAAATAGATATACTTCTTCACTTTAAAAAGGAGGGAAGCAGTTGTCAGCATTTTGAGAAAAAGCGTTTTAAACTTTTTTTTCCCAAGTGACGCCGCATCTACAGCTAATGTGAAAGGATACATAATCTTTGCTGGTTTACGTAATTGACCAAAAATGATATTACTTATTACGGGTTTCTTATGAAACATGTTTTCCATGTTGACGTTGAAAGTGAGAACTAGCCCCCGACATGGGATAAGTTGTCGAAAGATTTACTGGTCATTACATAACAAATACTAACTGAACTTGTTCAATGAAATTACCTTCACGACGCGAGCTTAAAACAAGTTAAGCAAACTAAGTACTGTGATTGATGAAATTGAAGTAAAATTTAGTTAGTCTGCATCAATTTTGTTTGATTGAAATCCTATTTTATTTTTGATAACAGTTGTTTGCAATGGAAATCGTGAAATCTTACGGTTGTAGGCCTACTTGCTTCTCCAGTGGCAGGGGATCGAGGTTTCATGACGACATCGTTAACCGCAGAGCATCTGTTTGAACTTCGCGCTTTATTCCCAATAAAGATGTGTAGTGACGCAATATCCAAACAATATACATCACAAACTTCCCCCTTTCTCTCTCTCTCGTTCGTAAGGGGCCGTAACTTTGTGGTAAAGCATCGTCGTTGCGCATCTTCGGAGGCCGTGAATTCGATTCCCGTTAGTCACATGATTTTTCAACTGCGAGATTTTATACCACCTTCAGTTATTACAAATGTTTGCAAGTGGTTGTCTCCTTTAGGAAGCCCCTTTCTGTCAGTTTTACTGACGCAAATATTTGCTTGGTTTTGAACATTTTCATAACTTTGAATCAAATGAAATATCTCTCGCGTTCATAAACTCAGACTCACTCGATGTTTTTAGCTAGGAACAACATAACGCTGGGTTACACAAAATGTAAACCATATCTTAGTTTCTCCCATAAACGACATGACTTACTCGAATTTCCATGGGAGCGAATAAGCCTTACCTGTATATTTCTACACACACCTTGCCCAGTAGATATCTACTAGCACTGGCAAAATCAATATGGCATGCGCCCGTCTTACGCAGGTTAATAGATAAGGTAGCCAGAACATATTTTGAAGGAGGAGCCGAAAATTCTCGGGGCCTGAGGGGGATAGAATCAATGATGCAACCTATCAAGCTTGAAGAGTTACTAGATAGAAGTGTAAATGTGTTGGCATTTACACTTTTCTCTAATATCTCTTCAAACTTGATACTTTGAAATCCTCTCTGCTCTTTACCACAATACAAACAATGTGATAGTCTTCGTGACAAAACGCACATTTGACTTTTCATTGCAGAAATTTTACCATACAATCTCAATTCATTATAAAAGGCTATGGAGGCAAGTTGATACCTAAACAAATACAACCTATCAATTTGAACAAGGGGAGGGGGTAAGATTTTTGCATACGTGTCCTTGTCCCCTGCACCCCCTTTGGCAACTGGCCTTCTCACCTGCCATTAAATATCAATTTAGAAAACGAAGGTGAAGAAAAGGAATGCTTACAACAGGTGTTGGCTACAAAAAAATGAAGCCTGAACAACATTTTATTAAAATAAATCTCTAAATATCTATCAAATGTACAATGAACAGAAATCACAATCTTTCAACACAAAATGGGTTGTCAAGGAAACGAAACAGGGATATAATCAACTGTCAACATATGGGCATGTTTTCTAACAGAAGACAATTCAGATCTTTAATTGATTTCCTGTCAGATCCAATCAAATACAATAAATTGCGACGGAAAATCTTTGCTCTGAATGAACAATCTGAGAATCTAGATGAATCTTATGATGGTGTAAAGTTAGTCCCATAAACATACGCGATGCCCAGGAAACCCTGACGAAAATTAATAGGTGATTCATATTTCAATGATATCATGTTGGTCTATTTTGGCCCCTGTCACTCAGGTGAATATCTGTATATGCAAGGGGCAGAAGAGCCCATCAAATGTGAAATTTTAGAGGGCCGGGGGAGGGGGTCACAACGAAAAAGGTCCATACGCATTGACCTCTAGCTGAGTATGAGTGTGGCATTGGGTTACCAACTCAACAAGTAAACATTATCCCCCATGCCCCTCAGCAAAGTACATGCTCGTGTGCCACTCGGAACATCTGGACTTGCCAAGATTCCTCGAGGCTACAGTAAGTGTAGCAATGTCATAACAGATACTGTAAGTATTGAAACGATAAATCGGTCATCATGCCTCACTCCTGAATTACCATCTGCTAGCCGTTCTTTCGCTTTCTGTTCTGCGAATTCCCGGTTTGATTTCACTTTCTTGGGTGTATCTGGCCACATTGTCATACAGCCATCTTTCTTATCAGTATACTTGTAAGAGAAATTAAAGATCTGCTTACAGAATGTCACAGGATCTCCAAAATATTCCTTGAACGTTTTGCATGGTTTTGTGCACATACCTGTCGTACCTTTCTTTGACCAGTCCCAGTTTTTACCCCAGTTGTCATTACAGGTGTAATCGTCAATACAGTCATGAAACCACTGATCACAGTCAGAGGCACAGAGTGGGATACCTCTAACCCTTTCCCTTCTCACCTTCTTTGACACCTGCTCCTCTACGATCCATGGAGCATAGTTAGGTGAACATTCGTAAAAACAATTATCACGATGAAAATGCTTCCGGCACTTTGCAGACAGCTTCTTTATTTGTGGGCACTGATCGACGATGATTGAGTACAGCGATAACACTCCGTCTGTTTCGATCTGAACGGTGGTATTTGTAGTGCAACAGGAGTAGTTATTCCAGGGCTGGCACTTCAACCCCTTGAATTCACGACCAGGTGCCTTCTTGTGTGATTTTGAGTCTAGACATCGATTAAGAAATTTATCCACAGCTGCCTTATCTGCAGTACAACACGCGATCAGGAGAAAACTGAAGAATACCCAAATATCCATCTCGGTCTGCATCACATAAACACTCCTAACAACTCCATGTGGTCACTGTGAATGTTTAGTCACATGGAGTGTAAAACCAAAACGAGGCCACTACTGTCAACAAACTCGTCGGAAGTGGTTCATAATCAAATTTGAGCCCCCTGCATTCTCATGTTTACAGCAGGAGGAGGAACCATTCGCCCTTATTGTGCAACAATCACAACCACTATTTACTATTGTGCCTTCGACAGTGGAATGGGCTGGTCACTGTGGTGGCGAATGACTTTTACGGGGTAACAATGGCCACCTTGGGCAGCATACCATAGGCATAGGCATAGTGGAGTTCAAAGGCTAAATTGCTTATTACAGAAAATCTGGGATTTCCATCTAAACAAAACGATTTCTTAGGCATTTCAGTTAAAAGAATAACATAACGTTACAGAGGAGCATGTGCAAAACTTATTGGGAGTGGTTCACCATTTGAGTGATTACGTCTTTTATTCGAAGTTGTCATGACAATGTAGTAAGGTGTGCCGCAACAGTTTCATTTTGAGAGAAAGACAGATATCGAGACGTCATTCCCCAAACGTAAAATAGAGTCCCTCAGCTTTTTCTCTTCATATCCCCCCCCCTCACACACACACACACACACACACACACAAACCAAGCCAAGTTGCTGACGTTGCCCCTGGTATCATGTCATCTGTTTGGACATTATCTAAAAATTGTATCAGTCAACTATAGGTGTTTTTGCGTGCCAACAACTCCCTTAATATACACACTGTCCTCTGTAACAACCAAGAGAAAAGTCAGCTAACATTATCAAATATAGTACGAGCCAGGCAGAATTTGCGCTTGTTACATAATACAAACAAACTTTGCCACTAAATAACAGTATCCTTTGCTACTGATTGTATCATATATGGCACAACTGTGAGGTGCTTGAGTAATATCTGCAATGCAAGTTGGCAGATTACTCGAAACCCCCACTACAATTGTAAAGGACAGCATCGAAATAGTTATCTCTTGCAATAACGTTTATTACAACTGATAACTTGCTAACGTGAATCGTCACAGGTATAACAGCATCTTTATTACACATGTTTCTATACTGTGCATAATAGTCATTAGTACAATACTTTAAGTATATTTAAATTCACGCAGTGCTATTTTGTGGGCATCCTTTAGTGCGCGGGTTTCAGTACGGCGCGAAAAGGTTAAAATGCAACTGTAGAATTGTTTTCTCATTAGTTGATAATTTGCCCCTTAGAACAACTGTCATACGTTTTTCATTAAACTTTACTGACCAAGTTCACAACTTATTTTTTTCAAAGAATTATATTCTTCTTGAAAATCATTCAACTCGTGCTACACATGATGGATTTATATGTCTTCTTCTTCGTCGTCGCTGACAAGATTTTCTGTTGCAGAAATGTTGTCCGGTTGTAAGTAATAATCATCAACAAATTCCTTCATCTTCTTGAAATACAGATACAAACGGATATTCATTGTTAATTTCTTGGGGATAGAAAGTAGCTTATAACCATCAGTTTCCATTCCAATTAATGTATTTACCCGCAATTACGGCGCGCGAATATATCGATTTTGTGTGTGCGAATTAAAGCCCGCGCGAATATATCGATTTTGGGAGAGCGAATTTAAAACGCGAGAATTCACGTCAGCGCAAAATATCGTACCGCGCGAATTTAAATACATCTACTGTACATGCCTAGGGGTCATTCAAAAAGTACGTACGCTCAATTTTGACGATTTTTTACCCCCCCGACCCCCCCTTGTACGCTTTCGTACATTTTCCAGGACCCCCCCCCACGACGTACGTGCGCTA
>JAAAKL020012840.1:0-12798 GCA_010016065.2 Carybdea cf. marsupialis auct. non (Linnaeus, 1758)
AAAAGTCACTTTAGGGTCCGTCATGGAAATAGTGACACATAACTTTTTATTGCAAGAAAATCGTCAAACTCGAAATCAAGTAGACAACCATCATGTATTTATGTATGTATATTTGTATGTATGTATGTATGTATGTATGTATGTAGGAATGTTAATAGAGTGGAAGAATTTGTTTGAAGGCTTGTAGTTTTCTGATTCATGACAAACAAGGGTGGTGTTGCATTGTGTAAAACTGACTTTTGGTTTTAAAAGAATTGTAACTTATAATTTTTTTAGGATATTTTTAGATTCTATAAGTTATCAGCACAAATTTCACCAAAAAGGCCCTGATGGCCCCAGTCTGAATTTGAGCACGTAATAGCAGTTTGATTTTGAACAATGGTTTCACTCATAATGCTCCTGCAAAGAACACAGATTTTGTTGCTGTAACAATGTTGTGAGTAAAAAAGTCATCACCAATAAATTCAGGAAGTAAATCACTAATTTATTTGTGTTAAAGTATTAGTGCTGTCTGTTATTTTAAAACGATAATATCATTCCTGCATTTCAGCCAGTCTGGGACCAGTGGGGCAATTACAGTACATATATGTACACAGATATAGCAGTGGATCTCATCCAAAAACACGATAAGTCACAGCCAATGTTTCTTTATTTAGCATACCAAGCGGTACATAGTGCTAATCCACAAGACCCAATACAAGCGCCCCCTCAACTGATTAAAAGATTCTCCCACATTCAACACGAGGGAAGAAGAAAATTCGCTGCAGTGGTATCAGCGTTAGATACCTCCATTGGAAAGGTATGTTCAAGTCTGGTATTGATTGTGCCATTGTGATTAATGCCCCTCAACTATGGCATTTTACATGGTGTTGAGAACCTACGTCCTCGACCGAATATGCAATCTTGAGCCCGTAATGGACGAGTGTAGGGGCTTTATTGGCCACAGTGTATTTTATCCTTATTTGGTAAAGGTAGTTTATATAGACATGAACTGTTGTGACTTTCCTAATTTTATATTAGGCTGTATTGTAATTGAGTTATTGGCGAATGTTTAGTGCCTTCGTCATAAGCTGATCGGATGATGATCACCCAATATGTGCTATATCCTGTATGTAAATTGAAGTAGAAATAAAATTTTAAAATGCTTTAGGCCTATATTTTCCGGGGATTATGCTCGTAATTTGTATGTTTTTATGTTTATTATCTACTTTTCCATGAGGAAAGTTCAAATTTTGTTATATACGCAAGAACTATAATTAAGCCACTTATCAAAAGGTTTGTCTGTTTTCAAGTAACTTTTAATTCTGAATCTGTAAGGGGTAATTTGCTTCATTTCATTTCTTCAAGTCCATGGCTAATGGTCATTGATACTATCAAGTCTTTTAGACTTATCGATCAAAATTGATTTCTCTTAACGTTTGAAATTTCCTTGATAAGGAAATTTTGAAGCTAGCTGTTTGTTGTACATTAGGTTCACTGGGGTTTTTTTGGTGGCATACTCGATTTCGAGCGTAGCCTATTACCCAGCCAAAGTAAGCAATGTCCTGCGGAGGTCTCCTGTTGCCTTCCCCAACCGAAAGTCTTTATATCGGGCGAGGTGGGATTCGAACCCACAGCCTCTAGGTTACGGATAACAATTCATGTACATATGACCCGAAGAATGTTCCTTGCAGCAAAGGAAATTCAAGCTTATGCACAATTATTCCTTGACCAGAAAAATCACATTTATAATCTTTTTAAGGTTTTTGTACCGTCTGTTATGTTTTCTGAGAAGTACGTTCATTATTCTGATGTTTTTCTATTTATTTCTTACTTTTTCACGAGGAAAGTTCCAAGTTTGTGATACATACAAAAACAAAACAATAATCAAGCTAAAAAATTTATCACTACAACTCATGTGAAACAGGCTTATCTTCTGAACTTGTGTAAATTAAGCTGCTTCATTTAATCTCATCCAGTCCATGACAATAGGTCATCGATGCTTTTCATAAGTATGAAAATCCAGGCTAACACGCTTAAACGAAGCATTGCAATCCAGGCTAGAGGTAGGTGAACTCCCCTGATAACATGCAAAGTAAAATAGTAAACAGATTGTTACCAATGGTACAAATCCTTGTATCAGCTTCAATAAGTAATTCGATGATATTAGGCTCAGAAGCATTTTATCGTTTAAATCTCGTAAGAACTTAACATCAAAATGTGTGCTGGTCCACCTTTCGGTCGTTTTATGATCATGTAACGTTCTGCAAATCGTTCCCATCGCAATGATCATGGTATTGCGACCTTGGGAAAGGAACTTTATTCCACACGTTTCCTTGATTCTCGATACCGTCTAGGTTAAGTCGAACCTCAAGATAGAAATATTTGTAAGCACAAAGATTTTCATTAAACATAAGATCCGCAAGTTGTGAATAATGACTACATATGTACCAGTCAAGTTGCATATTTACCCATTTTTGTTTTCTTGCAGCTTTATGATGTGATCCAAAGCTCCGGAATGGGAGATAACACAATCATATTTTTTTCAACTGACAACGGTGGACCTGCAAATGGTTTTGATTTTAACTATGCTAGTAATTATCCTCTAAGAGGCGTTAAAAAAACTTTGTGGGAAGGTAAGGAATCAATAATCTCACATTTGTACTCTACCATTTGCACGAAAACTGCACGAAATAGCGAAAACATTTTAGTACTTAAAAGCTTTTTCCGTCTGGCACTCCACAGAGTACAATAACGCCAGAATTGAAATCGAAAAGAAATCATTGAGACTTACACCCAACTGTGTTTTAAATGTAGCCAATCAGAACTCTGACTGCCAGATTCGTGTTGTTTTTACCAATCAGTGTCTACTGAATCGAATCGTTAACGGAAAAGGCCCAATGAAAGGCATAGCCTATTATTTTCGTCTACAAAGCAACGTTTTCTTGCTTCGATGTGGATGGATTCCAGAACGGCCAAGTGAAAGGTAGACCTAGCTTTACCTATCTGCGTAAACCGTCATCCGTATACATTTTCGAATAGTCAGGGTTTTCAAGTAAGTACTGCCCAATTGCAGATTCATATTGCTTAGTGGTGTTTTGGATTTTGAAACTAGAAGTAGTTGTTTCCTTGTAGGAACTGATGCTTGGCAAATGCCTCGTGGCAAAACCCTCTCTTAGCAATTTTTTGCATTCTGTAGTGAGCCTTTAACTATGCATTAGTTTAGTCATCAAGCATTGATATTGATTAATTTTGAAACAATTATAGGAGAGACACTTATGTGGGACCTTATAGGATATGTTGATGATTTGGTTGTGGTGGTGTAGAGAGGAACTTTTTTTTACTCTCTGTCTAGTGTCTGGTGATTCCAACAACCGAAATCCAACCAATACGACCACATCACAATCCCACCAATACAGCACAATCTCCCACACTTAAGGGTCTCAACGATATCGAGGAAACCATACCAAACACAAAGTCAGCATGGAACCATTTCCCTAGCAAGTGACATCCCAACTCCCTCGTAGGTCCGCAATCTGATAACACAAGTCAGCTAAGCATTCCGGAGTCCAGTAGCATGAAGATGGGAGAAGAAGCGCTCGAAACGTAGCTCTGAAAAAGACTACGACTTATGGCATGATAAACGTTTATCATCTAAGTTTCATTATCCTGACGCACGAGTTTAATTAATGGAAAGGTGAATGTACTGGCATTAATATTTGGGCACCTAGGTATGAAAGTGAAACCAAGGATAAAGTAAAGTGGATCGTGTGAGATTTAACGACAGGCCTCATTTTTATCAATGTTTTAGTATGTTCTCATGTATTTATTTGAGCAGTGCTGTTTATTGTTGAAGAGGCTCTATAATTTTCACCTGTTCCATCGACTTCTAGGAGGAGTGCGTGGAGTTGGTTTCATACACAGCAAGCTGCTAAACAAGCCTGGTTATGTCTCGCAAGAGCTATATCACATCACGGACTGGTTCCCTACCATTGTTCGGCTGGCAGGTGGAACAAACGAAAGCCTTAAATTAGACGGAATGGATGTTTGGAATAGCTTAAGTGAGCGGGATACTTCTCCTCGTAAAGAAATTTTGTTAAATATAGACCCCTGGTCCATGAGGGACTCTGCGCTGAGAGTTGGTGACTATAAATTAATTACTTCTTTAGGTGAGTTTCATTTAATTTTTCCAAGATTAAGTTGGTGAATTTTTAAATATATTTTTCTCGTGCGTTTCATTTTTAGTTACGGCTTTCCTACTTGAGAAAGGATTGTCTTTACTATGATTATTAGTGTAGTCATCATTACTGCCGGCACCAGAGTGAGCGACCCTGTCTTCCTCCTCATCATTACCATCATGTCCTATGATAATCATCGTCCTCAGCAACGGCATCATCATCATCATCATCATCATCATCATCATTTTGTTATCATCATTTTTGTTATCATCGTCGTCGTCATCATTATCATTATCATCGTAATCATGCTCATCATCATGATCATGCTAATTTTTATTATCATCATCATGATTATTATCATTTTTATTATCATTATCATCGTCGGCGTCATCGTCATTATCATCATTATCATCATCTCCTCTACTGTTTTTCTTATCACTATCATGATCGTTATAAATTTTGTAGTCACTATCATCATCTTCACTATCATCATGATAATCTTCATTATCATTTTCACCATTATCAGCAACTACAGGAGAATTAGTAACAACAACAACTATTCCCTTCAATAATACAATCACGTGACTCTCAGCTTTTGATCCAATATTTTTAGATTGGAAATGGTCTGGATGGTTTCCAGTCCCCAATGCAGAGTCAGAGGTTGACGAATTGCCAATGAATGACCCCAATCCAGCTGTGGTGAAGTGTGGGCCAGTCCCAGCAAATAAGACCCTCTGCGATGAACACCATGGACCGTGCTTATTTAACATCCGGGAGGACCCATGTGAATACCGCAACATTGCCAAGGATGAGCCAGAAATATTTCAACAGATGATTCAAAAACTTCAGCAATATCGCAAGGGGATGGTTCCATCAAGAAAGACAAACAAAAAGGATTCAAGATCAAACCCTAAACTACATGGTGGTGTTTGGGAGCCCTGGATAACAAAACATTGAACTGTGCACTTGTTAATAGCGTACCAACACTAAGACCAGTGGAAATCATTCGCGTACTTTTAAGGAGATCCTTATGAACAACTGAAGGGATTCTCTAATAGTGCACGTAAGTCGAAGTAGAAAATCTGAATGTAGTGAAAAGTTTTGTACTCTGATGAACAACCCCTTGTTAAAGGATAGATAAATAGATCAAATAAATTAGCGTATGATTAGTTAAATATATGAAATGTAAATGAATAAACCCAGGCTATTGAACGGCACGGCTGCCTTGATAGTGGAAGTTATCATGAGGCGAAGAATGGTGTGATGCTATAGAATTTGAAGAGAGCATGTTCAAACAGATTCGATCAAAGCTAAATTAATTGTGTAATTCCGTGGATATCTGTTGAAATTCTGTTGTCATTTGTATCGAGTGAAATGGTAGCGGTTGCATATTTCTATAGTGTTACTTGATAATGACATCTCGATGGTGTGAAAACGTCGTGTTACCCATTAAGTGTACTGATCGAAGGAAGCATTATTCCACTAATTGGTGTCAGCCCCCCTCCCCTTTACTCAATTTTTCACTCCCAACCAAAGTTAGAGCCATGAGTGGACGGTTTCCTACTTTATATGCGCATTTAGCGCCCATTATAACCATAATCAGTCTTCTTCAAACAACTTGTTTCAAGCCCTAGCCCTAAACGAACATATGGGCACATTGTAGCCTCGATAATGGTGGTAAACATCGTGGGAAAATGCGTACTCTATTTGAGTGGTATTTAAGTGGTTATTTAACTCCACATAGTATAAGTAAATACAGAGTGGAAAGTAACTTCTCCCATTGGAGAGATCAGGGTTTCTTCAGAATATCATTAGGCGAACAATTCTGCGTAATTTGCCGTTTTGTATTCATATGATGACCTATGTATACGATTGTTGAATTGTCAAGCCCTAGCCAAACGATTGGATTTTTCACTCAACTGTTCACTCGATTTTGTAATACAAATTCTAGTCTTGTGTAGTGATGTCTAGTGACGGTGGGCAAACGAGTGGATTTTCACACCATGCAACACACACGACTTTTCCTCTCAACTGTTACTGGCGTGGCCGTTTTTACCTAGCAAAGGCGATAAAACTGCTTAGAAGAAAAACGACGGTGAGTAGACGAAGAAAGTAACTCGTTTAAGAGAAAAATGACAAACCTTGATTCGGTTAGCTTAAACTTGTGCTAAATGCCATACCATTTTCGAGGCTTCTAGCGTCAAGTGACTTTACAAGGCGTCCAAACGATTGCATTCTCCACTATTCAAGTAAAATCTGTTCAATTCTTTGTCCGTAATTTTTTCCACTCTACAAGACTATACTGGATTTGACGTCACTATACAAGCAGGCCAAACGACTCGATTATTAAGGAGGCGTTTGTAGAGTCAAAAGTCGAATGTATAAATCAGACGTTTGGCTAAAGCTTTCATTTTATAGTGGTTTTTTTGTAAATCTAGACCATATTTTTTCCAATGAAATCAAGTTAGCTAATTTAGATATTTATTCCTATGTATGTTGTTGAACATCACAAAAATAGAAGATTTATATGTTATTGAGAAAGTTTAGAAATGGAATACTTAAATAGATCAAATTTGATTTGGTTAGATCTTGTCATATATGCTGTTACTTTTATCTCATTGTTCATTTCGTGCGTTTCCATTATCATGGGGTACATTTTTCACCCCTTAGTGATGATTATTGTTGGCCACATCTTTCATCTCTGTAATTATTGTTACAGCTGGCCACATCTTTCATCTCTGTAATTATTGTTACAGTTGTACACATCTTTCATCTCTGTAATTATTGTTACAGTTGGCCATATCTTTCATCTCTGTAATTATTGTTACAGTTGGCCATATCTTGCATCTCTGTAATTATTGTTACAGTTGGCCACATTTTTCATCTCTGTAATTATTGTTACAGTTGGCCACATTTTTCATCCCTGTAACTATTGTTACAGTTGGCCACATTTTTCATCTCTGTAATTATTGTTACAGGTGGTCACATCTTTCATCTCTGTAATTATTGTTACAGTTGGCCATATCTTTCATCTCTGTAATTATTGTTACAGTTGGCCACATCTTTCATCTCTGTAATTATTGTTTTAGTTGGCACATTTTTCATCCCTGTAATTATTGTTACAGTTGGCCACATCTTTCATCTCTGTAATTATTGTTACAGTTGGCCACATCTTTCATCTCTGTAATTATTGTTACAGTTGGCCATATCTTTCATCTCTGTAACTATTGTTACAGTTGGCCACATCTTTCATCTCTGTAATTATTGTTACAGTTAGTCGCATCGTTCATCTCTATAATCATTGTTACAGTTGGTCACATTTTTCATCTACATAAAAGTTGCTTCTGCTGCACATATTCTCATCCTTGATTGTTGTTTTTTCTGGACACATCGTTTATCTCTTTGAAATTTATTATTATTGCTCACGTTGTTCATTTCCCTGATGGTCCATATTGGTGGCCACATTCTGGAGGAAAAGCACGATGAGTAGCTTGGAGAGCATCCTGTACAGGGTGTCTAAACAAAAGGTGAGCTAGGGATCGCCCACAAGCATAGGGAGTATTCCGATATTGAAGAAGTGCGTTTGTCCATTTCTCATCCTCAAGTTGTTGCGATCAAGGGTCCCAACATATCTTAATAATTTTCCTCGTGGATTTCACTACAGCCTCAACTTTTCCATTTGATTGAGCATAATGAGGTGGTGATGATGTCTTAATGAGCTTAGAAGCTCAGTAATTGCCTGTCTGACTTGCTTTCACCAAACAAAGTGTGGCTGCCTCTCAAGTCGCACTTGCTTCTTGAGAGGAGTTTTGTGCTCTCCAGATAAGTATACATCAAAGGCAACTCAAACAACGAATTTCAGATTTACGAAATAAAGCTTTCTATTCGTCTCACCTTTGGAAATAACGTGCAAGAGTGTACAGTCTTTGAAGATAGTTATCTAATACAAATGAATAAAGATCAATTAATACAACGTAATAAAAACGAATATAATGATAGAATAGCGACAGTAATTAACAATGATAAGAAATACAAACTTATCGATTGGAGGTTTTACACTTCTCGAGTTAAGCTCTTACAAAACTGGTTATCTTCACCTCGATTTCTCTTTTTAAGTCTATGAAAGACACAGGGGGAAGCCCCGTGTCTAATCTATTGATTGCCCATAAGCCCCACCTTTGAACAAGGGCAAAAAGAATAAAATATATCAAATAAAATACTTGTTTTGAAATTAACTGCCATCGTCCTTGTGTTAAAGTTCGATTAAGTAATTATAGAATAGCTTTTGAATACACTTATGGACAGACGAAAATTCGATACACAGTTGGTTAGTGAATTAGCCCTATTCTGATGTTAAACCTTTCAGCAACGAATCCTCGAATACGCTCTACTCTTGATTAGGCCCCTTCATAAATTTTCCTTTTGCAAATAAGAACTTTGGGCTAAATCAAGGATATATGGTATGCGAATTTCGGATTTTACTTTTGAATCATATGTTGTGAATGATGGCTGTACGGGTTGCCTTGATAACAGCTTTGGTTTGTAAGATAGCTCGCGTCCAGTCCCCTTTGTACTCAAAACAAGAGTAATGCATAATGGTTGTTTGTATCATGGAGTCAGTTTAGCTCTAGAATTGAACATTGCGGAGAATAATATGTATAAACATGTGATTTTAGCCGCTAAGAATGCACCACTTTGCTTACGAAGGAATAAATGCATACATTGTGATAGTTTGAGGTGGAGCTGTAAATACTCTCTTACAGTTTAGAAGTATAACTACGTTACCATCGCTTCGCACACTGTCTCAAAATGTGGATGTAGACAATGAACGAGAAAAGAAAAGACTATAAAAACAGAGTATAAAAAGAGTAATGCGAGTAAGGTACCTCAGCATCACGGAAGAAGAGTTTATTGCAATAAAAATATTGAACAGCGTGTAGTTTTGAGGTACACTTAATACGCTTTTCTCTCAAGTTACGTGTGTTGCGCTAGCACAGTACAATGTCCTAGACTCATCTGATCATCAGAAAGTAAATGATTTCAATATCTTCTGGACGCCACTTCTGGCATTGGCATTCTGGCACGTCTTTGAAATGTAGCTTAATTTAGTAAGTTCGAGGTGGCGTTGGTGTACATTGACCAAAAGTGAAGACCACCGATCCGGTATCCTATGCCATATATAACGTAACAACATAAGGCTGGAACTTTTTCAGGTGGAACGATCTGATGAGAGACAAATATTTCCAAGCACTCTCAATTACTAGTATACAACTATATAACTATTCCTCCCGGAAAATGTAGATAACTGGCAATATCTGAAGGATTGCCATGATAATACAACTTTTTCAAAAGTTTTCATGCTATGGTTTTTAATTCTCTCTAATGAAAGCAGTGATTGTTTCTCGATGAAAAGATATGATTACAGTATGCAAGGCCTCAGAGAAAGGGTAAGTTGAAGGAATATGTCATAGTTTTACATAATAAAGGAGATTGTAGTACTTGGTGGTTACTGGTACGTACGGAGGAGTATCTATGTGGATGAGTATTTTGCAGTCAGCTTTGAAGACTAGGGGGATGTAGTGGACGGAAATGATATAATGTGTGCACATTGAGCAGATACAGGACTCATGAGAGGTTCCTATCAGAAAGAAATAAAGTTACATCAGTAGGGGGAAACGATAGTTCATAAAAGTGTTGCTTTAAGAATAAGTGGTTGATATTTTAACTTCGAGAACCCCTCACTTTGGTTTAACTCCACAGCTGAGGAGTTTAAACAACATATCTACATACCCATAGTAATGCGACCCACCCAGTCTATGTGAGGGAGATGAAAATGGTAGGGGCCATCTGATGATGTGTATACCAAAACAAAAGCAATACCAATGATTGGACTTAAAATGCTTCTACATAAGCAAGAATGATGCTGTGAGAGTGAGTCAGGCCCCTCCTATAACAATTACGACACATCATCACTAGTCAGTACAAAATATGCAAGATTAGTAGGAAAGTATAAACAATATTCCAATATGGCAACTGGTGCAAAAATTTGCAAGTTGGTTGTGAAGAAATTATGTTAGTGTATCTACTTTGACAGCTTTTTTACCCATTCAATGGTTATTCAGTATAAAGTTTAAGCCTCTTTGTTGCTTTTTCATCGTTAGATCTCAAAGGGTGGAGCACTTGTTAACAGTTAAGACTATGAATTCAAAAAGATCAAGTACATCAGTTAGAGTCACCAACTATCCTGATCAGGATGACTCAAACCCAGAGCCAGTGTCAGTTGCATTGGAGCCCAACACAAGTGGATTTTTATCACCACAAACACTGGTACAGTATTTTTAATGTACATTTAATACTATGCTGACAAAGTACTTTGTTCTTTGCTTCTTTAACCCTAAGGTGTCATATTTTTTTAGAAAAAGGACACATAGATCCTTTTAAGGTAGAACTCAAAAACACGTTTTGGTACCTTCTATATAAGGAATGATGTGGCATTTGAATGGTTTTTCATGTGCTCACAAAATCTAGTGTAACAATGACATTGCCCATGTTTATTCTGAAGTTCAACAGGGCACTTAAACAGCTAGTGTTCCTGTCCCTCTGTAAGCAATTTGACATTCGTTAAGGATGAACAACTATGTTCTGTAGTAAGAAATGACCATGATTGCTTTTGTGACTAATGTAGTAGGTTGTTAGAAGGTTACTCCATATGCCTAATTTTTTAAAAAAAGAGTACTTTACTATATCCATGTTGCTCTCAAGATGACAATTTTAAAAATGTCATCCATTAATACCAGAATGGCAATTCATCATGATCTCTACTAAAAAGAAAGAAAAATGGGCAGGAGGAAAAATATGCCATTGCCCATTCGGGCATGAGAGATTTTGACACTCAATTGCATGAAGGCTATTGAGCCCTACTACAAACATTCTTTTGATGTGAATGAAGTCTGATATATGTTATTATTTTATTCCTTTAACTTGCTTCATTTTTGTCATAACAGAAAGCCATGACGGGAACAGCAGATCTTGATGAGCTCACCTCCCTGGAATTATCAGTCAATGCACAAGAGATAAGCATTGGTAGTATGGGTAGGTTTTGCCTTCAGATATTATATGTTCTGTACTTATTTCACTGGTGACAAGACAAAGACATATCAGTCTTATAGTTTGACATCAGGATTGTAGATTGATTCTAAGGATGTGGACACCATTGAGTAAGTGAACAAAATCTGTTCAGTTGATTTATGTGAAATAACACTTGAGTTAAATGTGGGAACATGTGTGTTGTAACACCTTGGTATTCATTTTTAAAACATCATTACAACTCAGTTGATGCCATTCAGATGGTAGAGTTTATTACACCATGAGTCAGACTTTTTTCAAGCTTGAAAAAGTCTAGGAGTCATGACATGATAAACTCTACTTTGTCTATGGCCCCAATCAAGCAAGAGTGTATCCTGATTTTTTATAACATTCTGACATTAATTGACTCAGTTGATGCCATTTAGATGGTAAAGTTGACTGTGACATAGATGTTCTCAAACTTGAACAAGTCTATGAGTCATTTCATGATAAACTGAACCATCTAAGAAAATTTGTGTTGATTAACTACTGATTTAATGAGCTTTCAAGTTTCAATCAACCTACTGGATTTTAGGGTAGCTCTAGATTCCCCTCTCCATTAAAGAACTGTACATTTTTGTCTAAACGGTTAAATAATAAGTGGAAAATCCATTCTGGTTAAGAGCTTTGATCCACTTAGAAGAGGTGGATTATTTTCTTTCCATGGGTGCCACTGTAGAATTGGAAAGTTAAAGGCATTGAAGCATCTTAGTACATCAATAAAATACTTTTGGCAACACAGCTGTAGCAGTTCCCTTGAAGAAAAGGAAGAAAGAAAGAAAGAGCATAAGAAGAAAGAAGGGACGATAAGGGATAATAAGAACTGAAAGAAGAAAAAATAGAAAAGTAGAATGAGAATAAATAAAGAGGAGGTTCCCATTGGTATTGATTCTGGTGCATGGGTGACCTGTTGAATTGTTGATTCGTAAAGAGCAATCTAAATAGAGTTTTGCCTTACTTTTAGTAGTAGCAGCCTCTCATGTTTCAAAGATACATACTAGATGAAAGATGTCGTTAGTTATTCAAGCAGTTAAGGAAATATTTGATCTGTAATTCTGGAGTTATACAATGAAAGTGGAAGGGAGTCATCTTTGTTCAAAGTATGAGTTAACATTATTTTGTCTCATGAAATGTGAACCCTCATGTGACAATCTCATATGTTGTGTTGTAGGAGGAATGGTGCCACATTTAGAGAGACTAAGACTGGTTCAAAGTTATGTTCCTAGTGTGAGGTAAGCACTATATAAAACTGTTAACAGTTACTACTGTGTACTTTGAAGTTAGACTGTGTATTTGATCACTAAATGAAGAACTAGGTTAATGATAATGATGCAATTTTAATGCTGTGCATTCCTCTTTGCAGAAGCTAGGGCAGTAACCTAATAATGTTGGAATATATTTATGATATATTTTGTTGTCAATATATGATTCAGTGTTTCTTACTAATTGTAAAAGTTATTCTTATGTCTCTCATAACTGATGAAAGGCAACATTTATTGTGGCACACTAGTTTCAC
>JAAAKL020012841.1:0-12798 GCA_010016065.2 Carybdea cf. marsupialis auct. non (Linnaeus, 1758)
TTTAGAATGATTTCCAGAAAATGATGAATATTAACCGCCCCCCTTCGAAATTTTTGAAATCTCAACCGCCCCCCCCCTCTCCCAGAGGGCCAGCTTCGTGAGCGACAATAGGTCACTGACCATAGTTTATCTCTACAGCATTTACCAGACTTCTGTATCTGTTGATTTTAACAAATTTGCTACATTGACGTTGATACAAATTTATCGAGTACCAAAAGACCTGGAAGAATGGATCAAAGTATTACATCTAAAAAATAATAGATGAAACTTTAATATCATCATATAAACTAGAGTCTGGGAATTAAGTTGCTACTTCACATGCTGCCCTGCCATTTAAGCCATTTAACACAGAGAGCAGCAGCTATTACTTTAACTGCTAGTATCACATTATCCCTCAGGTCTTTCCCCATGAATAAAGTATCCATCTATTCAGTGTTACCGCCCATGTAATTTGGCTCTGGCCATGGAAAGACAAGCATTCGCCATTCTATCCCTCCATTACTTCTGAAAATGCGTTTGATCATCGCTGCATATACTGACAATTTAATAAGTAGCCTCATAAACACTTTATCGTCCTTTAAAACTAATAGCAATATGCACATATCAAAATATAAGATTTACAAATAATCCTAGGAACGATTTAGAGAAAATTGCCGCATTATGTTAGACTCGCATGAAACACATCTCAAAATGGGCCTGTATGATTACAGTCTCTGCTCATGGGGAAGTGATCATTACTTCTGAAACTGCTATTGATCATTGCTGCAAATATTGACCATTGATAGGCATTCATTTAGCCTACTTTCATTTCTTTGAGTGCCTTAATTAATAATACCAATCTTTCAACTATAGGATTTGGCAAACGTAGCCAAGATTGCATTGGACTGGGTTTCTTTGGTTAAGTGATTGCATCCACTTCAATCGACATGTCATCGGGTTCTGAGGGGGAGATTCTGATACTGATACTTATAAGACTTGGCCTTACTCAAAGGATCCTGTCATACCCGAAGGACTAATACTTGTCCTGACAAGATCCATGAGTCGGTGAATGTAATTTTCGAAGTCGAATTTATAAGCATAATGATAATAATAATAAGAGCTAATGATGATGAATATACTGTACACCTGATCTTTTTAGTAAAAGGGAATTCTGCCAACATGAAAGACCTTATTGAAAAGTAAATTTCAAAAAATCTGAAAACAGATATAACTTGTTAAAATTTTAAAGGTCGTCAATGTGACAATTGAAATACAAGCCGTCAAATTGAAAATATATAATGTAATGAATATTATACCATGAACTTCTTAAAACTTAATCATCGCATTCGTGAAATCTTTTGCAAGGTAAACTGATAAATATCGCCAAATCTATCACATGTATAGTTTGATCATTATCAACAATAATTTTCGATATATTTCACTTCAACATGATGAACCTAACTGACCTCCTTACAGCAGTACAAACGACCAACAACTGAATTACAAACCTGACTCACAAGTATACTGCGTGGGATTGACGTCATGGCCTCGTAGTCCTGATATAGCCTCATAATGGTTGGTGTATGACTAATCTGAATTCTAACATAAACTTCTTCACTGAATCTCTGATTGTGTAGAAGAAAATGCTGAGTATAGCAATGAGTGAAATAGAGAGCCGGGATTTAATCCGCTTCTTAGGCAGAAGCTATATCGATGGCAAAGTTTAATCATGCAGTTTCAAATTGTCTGTTCCCATGTACCTTATATAATCCTGTAGGACAACTAAGATTAAGATTTGTTCATTTTCTCCATGTTTAATTCCAGCAATTTAATATTCAGACATTTTTTATCTGAAACTGCTCCATTATAAAATAAACACACTATGGAGCGACAACCTTATTAGTTTGATGACACTTTTGTTAACTTTCATGCTTAATGTTCGTTTTGGCATGTTTGTAAAGTAGGCAAGTTTGTGTCCTTGTTTTTGTGCTATAGTCGTCTTAAAATTGGTGCGGTCATGGACGTAGTTTCTGGGGGGACGGGTACTCGCCCTCCTTACTTTTCAGGATGGGGTAAAAAAGCTGCTTTTCCCCCACTTTTGGGCCCAGAAATGTGAAATTGTCCACGATTAATACTTTTGTGAAGTGGTAGCCATAAAACGTCAAGGGTACATTTTGTACTTTAAGAGAAATTAACCACACCTTGAGTTAATTTTCAGCAATCCGATAGGTCTTAAAAAGAATAAAGTGCATGTCAGATTTTATGATACAACTTAATGGGAAAGGAAGTATTAAAATTTTTACTTTACGATTCTGGCTAAGGGCAGGGCACAGATTCAAGGGATAAGGAACAACACAACGTTAGATGTTAGAGAGAAGAAACTCAAGCCACAATCCCTTCTAGTAATCCATATGGTTTGTAAATTGGAATAAACATTCGAAAGTAGAATATAAAGTTTCGAAGTTGAAAATAACGAAGAATTTTAAGAAAAGGTGACGAGAAATATCAATTGTGTTAGAATTTTAAATAACTACTAAATGTGCGTTGCAAACACCAAAATTACTGAAAAAGGGTATCAATACTTACTTTTAAATATGTGTAAATAAATAAATTTAAACCATTTACGCTTATAGGTGGTAGCTTTACTACATGCAACACCAAACATTGTATCCCATAACATTCCTGTACATAAATAGTAACGTCAAAATTAAATGTTGTCATGAAACAATATTCCAGTCCAACATAAATATTGCAGCTGAAGACGACTGAAACTCTTCAGCTCAGCTTAATATTGATGTAGGTTGCGAAGAAAGAAGCGGAAGCATCTTTCGAGAAGAAAGTTTGACTTTACTCCTGGCTCATACGTCAATTGACATTAGCATGTCACTGATATATGATATAAATTGCTATATGTAACGAAATTAACTACTGTTACTTTTCAATACCACTCAACCAAGGTATGATGTGACTTTTTAAAAAGCAAATTGCCATTCAGCAGGCATTTCCTTTACGTTGAAAGAACGTTTGCCATTTTCAGGCCTTGTAAATTATCAAAATTGTTTCCAAAACTACCCCAAAGCCAAAAGAGGGATTGCATATTTTATTTTGGTCATCGTTTTGAGCTCAACCTTATGTCTTTTGTCCAGAATCAATTTGACTATGTTTAATTCAATGGATAATTATGTGACTATACAACGTCTTTTGTTTGCCATGCGATGCTATAATATCACACATAAAAACTCAGCACATCATTCTTGATCTAGTTATTGACAAACAAGTGGGAGGACAAGTTGGAAGCCGAAGCTGCGATCTTCTTAATTACTTATATATCATGATACACGGTATTAAATTGCGTACATCCTTATGCCCACGATTTCCAACACGCTATAATTGATTATTGGTTGCTAAAAATAGGATAGGCAAAAACCTATATCAAGTTTTGAAGAGATACTAGAGAAAAGAAAAAATGTCACCACTGAGATTCGAAACCGGGACCTACGCATGCGCGGCGTGTTGCTCTACCAACTGAACTATGACCAAAAGAAACCAAACCAAATTTATCTTATACCTTTTTTTGTTTTCATACCTTAAAGATAGCAATAATTCAAACTTTTTGTTCGGCAACTGCATATACTAGCCCTGATGATAGTATAATTTTTTGGTCGAGTGTCAGTTCAACTTTCATTTTTTTTCTATACTTTATAATAGGCTTTTTGATGCTGTACGGTATCGTTTTGCTCTTTGTTGTATCTTGTGTTCTCTAGCGATCTTCATTCATGTTTATTCCTTCCTTCTTGTGCTTTGCCTATAATGTGTTGTCTTTTGCAATGGCTTTTTGTTTCTTATATTATTTAAGTTTGAAGAGATACTAGAGAAAAGTGAAAATGTCACAACCGAGATTCGATGCCGTGACCCATGCATTTGCGGCTTGCTTCTCCACCGAATGAGCTATGGCGCAGAGCTTGCATAATCTCTGTTCTCTACATTATTCTGTGATTAAGAAAACTTGGGTCTTGACTTAACTCGTGTCCTTGGTTATCTTTGGTCTTCCATAAACGATGGCTTTAGATCAGGGCCTTTACTGCTCAAATACGAAAACGATATTTGAAAAAGGTGTTTGATACATGACGAAGGCCTCTTATTGTTTACCTGAACATAGTGTTAAGTCCCGGATCTATATTGCTAAATGTTTGGCCAGACACTGGTCACAGCAAGCATCTGGAGTAAAGTAAGAATAATATCTCATGTAATTTATAGGAAATGAGTAGAGTAAGGGTAGGATGTTGCCAGCACCATCTGGATGAGTGACATATTTCTTGTCACTCGTGTTATAATAAAGCGTGAAAGTTCTGTACCATTGATCATTCTTCGAACATTGTTTACTCCAACGCACTCATTTAAAAAGGATTTGGGCTTCTCTTATATCAATGGATCGAAGCTGGTTCATGTTTTTTCCAAAATTGATCAGAATGAAAGTCATATAAATCTACCACAGACTGCAGCGACCTCACCAAATGTATCTCCATTTAATTTTTTGTTATTAATAGTCATCACATCGACAACAAATATTACAGGATGAAGTATCACTCCTTTCTTGACATGAAATGGTACATGTAAACTAAGGTGGACGATAGGTTGCAAAGGCAGACATTCTGAAAGTTTAAAGAGTAAGATTGTATCACAATTACTACTTAGAAACCAGGGCGGTTTATAATTTGATTTAAGCTCTCTCCAGTACTTAGACAACATTCCAAGTCTCTCTTAACCTTCAGGTGTTGACACTATGTAGAAACCTTAACAAATGTTAAACCGTATACCACCCGGTTTACCACGGCTACTTCAAGACCATCCTGTTTTCCTTCCATAGCAGATCTAGCGTTTGCTAACGAATCTATTGTTACTTACTGTGTACCGACGAATGAGATGAGGTTGTATAATGTTAGTAGAGTTATGCAACTTTGCTGATTCAAGTTTTGATGTGAATAGAATTTAAATTTGATATTAGACACAGCTACATATTAAAGGTAGATCCTCACATTTTTCATTAAAATAGACTCTACTTTGGTAAATAAATCAAATAATTGTGCTAAAGAATTTGTTCAGCTGTAAGAAAAAAGCAAATGATATTTACCCTGAAACAGCTTTGTAGCGTACACATAGATTCCGAGTGGGGTTATATTCCCAGAGGTCCGATTGTAAATTTGCAAGATTTCTTGTCAGATCAAAATGAACTGACAATGGCTAATGATGCATATTTCAAACACAAACCAATGACAAAGAATAGATCGCAATAAGAATTCTGGAGTGTGAAGGACTTGCATTGCAGTGAGGCTGCAGTCTCGATTGAAACTACATAAATCAGGAGTCTTTGGTGCAGTGTTTAGATGGTAAATGTTTAATTTTCCACAAATCCATAGGCCAGATTGAGTTAGAATGCAATGGCGACTACTATGAAACTGTCAAGTTACAAAAGTCAACTTTAAGCATAATGCGTTAAATTGTTTCTTTACTAGGATGTGTATCATTCCCTCTGAAAAATGATATCTACGTTGTTATATGAAAATGCAAACGTTTCTCTGCTTTTTTTCTTTGACAATTTTAATTTGCTTGAATAGTTTATCATTTTTGCATTCTAAGTGTGTTTTTGCACTTAAAAAGAGAAGCAAAGTACTTTGACATCCTAGGCATTCTATCCGTTTTTCTAGCAGTTTTACTCTCGTAATTCAGCAGTACACAAATATGTATTGATCTCTCATGTCTGCTCTTTCTAATATTGTTCAGATTTCACAAACAGTGACATATGCTTGAAGATTGTTAGACATTTGCAGAAATCAATCTCATCTGATAACAAAACAATCATAAAGGAGGGACCGATACAAAGTGATGAATGGACTTAAATTTAGATGCAGGGTGTAAAAAAGCTTATAAGCAAAGTTGTAACATGAACTTGCAAAATTTCTGTGGCCAGTTTCATAGAATGAGATCAGATGACCCTGGCTATCTTCTTTTAAATAATAGTAGAAACAATAATAGTGATAAAAACAATGCGGAGGAAAAGCGATGACTTCAAAAATAAAAAGTTTTGGAAATAGTACAATTTGATTCCAAATGCCTAAAGGCAACCCTGGAATAGGCTGTTTCTCAAAATACTAGACCTTTATTGAATATAAAGTTAAAAACTAGAAGCCTTTGAATCTCAAAAATCTCTACTCAAATCTCTGTAAATATTCCTCGGCGCCTTACATAAGAATCCAGCATTAAATAACAGGGTTTTGTAAGAAAGGTTTAAAACTTTGACAGCTGATATCTCGGTGTTGGGAAAGTGAAACACTCTCAATTTTGGCCATTGACGTTCTTACTAATCAGGCAGCATGAACATTGAGTATTTTTTCAATTATTCAAATATTCGTCACACTTTCCTGCCGATTACTGTTTTACTCTCATTCGTTATAGAACTATCTAAACCACATGGGCTGCTTTCATACTGACGTAGTTGATATCCGATTAATTGCAGATAGGTTTTGATGACCTGGAGTGAAGTATTGCCTTCAGTATAGGCCTGAGTATTTGACTTACTTTGAAATAGTTCTCGACTTGAGAATGGACTAGGATATTGATCACAAGAAGCATTTCTTGTTAAAAGGCGTCACCCTGGCATGAATGGAGTGAATAAAGCTTGGTTTTCTTGTCATTTACAAATTTTCAATCACAATATCGCTGGGTTAAAACATCTTGGCCTGATTATGACAATCGGATATGTTGTCGATACATGCCCGCACGTGGCTTCATAAATCCATACCATCTGCATGAAACAATATAAAGGAAAGCGATGCATCATAAGCGAGGAAAATCAATCCTTCTGTCCCAATGTTTCCTACCTCGGCGATAATCTGTTGAATAGTGTCTGCTAAGAGATATCATGTCAAACTAAGCAGATATTATCTCACAAAATGATACGGTCGGCCGATACACTTATTATGACGTTACCATGTCGGTCATTGAGATGACTAAGAGATGACAGTGAAATTGGCTATTGCAAATTGATAGGCAGTGATCGAGATTGAACATTACATGGAATCCAGATTAACCTCAACAAAAGGAAGCTAATTTGTACTCTGAAAATTATTTCCCGTTTGTAACTGCTCAAAACCCACGCCCATAATACATTGGAAAAAAACAACAGAAAGGAAAAAAATTCAAAATAAGGAAAATACAAACAAAACCGGTTTCTTGATTACGTAGTACTTAGGTGGACGAAATATTACCCAAACAAAACAATCTCTGCCATATTATTTTGGGCTAATAAAAGAATAAAGATTGCAAGACATCTCCTGCAGCACACTGTATTCACATGTCTATTCAAAGAGAAGTGACGTAACTACTGGCAACAACTCTTCAATATAATAGTCAAGGTCCTTTGAGACCCTTGAACTCAATTTGCATCAGGAGATATCAGGGATCAAGGTAGGTACGTCCCATCTATGCCTCTATGGGGAGGGAACGTGATGACGTCACGAATCAAAAGTTTTAGAAATAGTACAATCTGACTCCAGATATCGAAAGGCAAGCTTGGAATAGTCTGTTTCCCAAAGTAGCAGACCTGTAGTGTATATAGTGTTTAAACTAGAGGCGTTTGAATCGCAAAAATCTGTGGTCAAAACTCTGTTAATATCCCTTGGTTCCTTAAGTTAGGAACCAGCATTAAACAATAGCGTTTTGTTAGAGAGATTCAAAAACTTTGAAACCTGATATCTCCATGTTGGGAAAGGGCACCACTCTCAATTTTGGCCATTGACGTTCTCACAAATAGGGTAAAATGAAAATTGAGGTTTTTCCCTTAAGTCAAAATCGTGACGTCACACTTTTTCACCGCATTGATAGTTCCTCTCAAGGTCTTCAAAAAGATGACAACCAAAGTAGAGCGAGATGAAACTACATTCGAATTGAACTTTGTAGCAAAATTTTAATTGAACAGGGGACCTATTGGGAGGAAGGAGCTTTGCTATTTCTCTTCTTCTTGGCTTCTCAAAACTAGCTTTTCCATACTTATGGTGAACACCTAGAACTGCTAGAGGATGAAATGACCAAGCGTTTTGAAGACTTGATTGCCCTCTTTATCCCTTAGTGGATCAGGGTCAAAGTCAACGCTTTTGACGTACAAATTAATCTAAGAAGGAATATAACAACTTCTTAGAATGATATGGAGTGTATTCTCCATGGTGGATATGAGCAACATTGCGGATACTAGAAAGTGTCCTTTGTCTCGGAGGGGATGTTCTCGTTAAAAGCATTGAGAACCATTGTTCTAAAAGCTATGTGATATATTTAAACATGTAGTCACTAAGTTGCCCTTTAAAAAAGACGTCAAAACTGAACAGAAGCTTTAACCTCTAGAAACACGAAAGAAATGAATGGCTAACAAGTCAAGTGCCTGGTAACTTTGAATTCTTGTACCGCAAGCCTATGTTCCGGAAATATTACGATTTTCTTAAAGAAGTGATGACATTTACACACCAAATATTGATTTTGTTGATTGTTTTTATCTAAATATATCAGATCGAGGAAGTTTACAATTTTTCTTGGCGTAGCCATCACCCCATACCTCTTTTCATGGGCCTTAGGCCTTTGCTGCTTCCTATGGACAGTTGATAAAATGTGAGGTTGCCACAGTATGTAGGATTTATCATTCAAACATACTTTGGAATATTGAGTCAGTTGCAAGAAACTGCTCTATTGCAATAAGATAGAAATGTTTTATATCATGCGTACCTTGATGATGTTTCAGTCGCAAGAGATAAGTAGAAAGAAGTGATCACTGAATGAGGGGAGAGTGTGGAAGGTGTGATAAAATATCCATCAGACCAACAAACTTTATTTGCAAATGAGTATAATTACAAGCTGTGACCACCTATTTTGATTAATCAGATGGTAAACAAACAGGTACTGCAAGGTCATATTAGACCGGTACACAAGAAGCTGTTATTCTTAGTGGGAGCACAATAGTAGATAAACGTGAAATTTCCCTTTGCCTTAGGCAGAAAGCCTGCATGAACATAACAGAAAGAAGGTAAGTAATAGTATTAAGTAATTTGATAGTATGTAGAGATTACGATATGTATAAAATCAAACACTAGTGAAAAATACGATAAAGAAAATGCCATTTTCCACAACATTCATTGTGATTCTTAGCACTTGAGAGTAGTGTTCAAGTCAAGAGAGCAGATAGAAGGGCTCTCAAGGAGGAGGACACGAAAGAGAATAAAGCATTGCAAAAACGGAGTAGAAGATAACAAAGGACCGTTGCTATTGCGAAAAAGGTACTGTATTAGCCTTCTTCGAGTCAGTAGAAAGTATTGAGAATAACAAGGAAGAGGAAAGAGTGCTATAAGACACCTATCAGACTAACGTAACAGACGATGAGAACGACTTAGTACCTACTGAGGACGACAAGATCGTTGTCAGTTTGAAGAATTACTTTAAAAGACTGAAGAGATACTACAGAAAAGTGTAAATATCATCCCGGTTTTGACATTTTTACGTTTTTCTACTATCTATTCAACCTTGACATTTTCAAATTCTCTCCTCCCCTATAAAGCCACATCTCCACTAGACGATTTTAAGACGATCGATGCAGCGATCGTGGTTACGCGTGTGCAAGTAGGATTTTCTTCAGCGCTGCAGCGAAATAATTGGTTGGACGAAAAGTAGGCATGGTTTCTAATTTTCCTCCGACGATTTTTTCTCGCAATCACTTCATAGGCAAAACCTCTTCATATCAGGCATTTTATCTTGGCGGCGAGCAGCAATGCGACGGATTCTACTCTACAAAACATTTTGAATGTTATAATAGCAAATAACCAATACTGGCCTGTAAGCCCTCCGCAGCATAAAGAAGAAGTAGTAACGATGGAGAGTCGGTCACCACCACTAGAAGGATCGGAGGAGACAGCTACTACATTACACAAAGAGGTATTTTTGGAGGCCATTAGGCAACATAGATGCTTATGGGACACAGCGAATTAGAGTGGCTGCCCGAACTTCAAGGAAATTTACGGCTTGTCTCGGCAATTTGTACTGGCATTGCCCCAAGTGCCCCCTACTGGCTTTGAGCCTGCGCCTGGAAATCTCCTTGATTCGAGACTGGCTTACATAGTTATTATTGGCCAAAGTTTTGAAAGCAATGCTGTTGACGATCGCCTTTCAGCTTTTCATATGGAGATAAGAATAGTCTTTTCGTCATGTATTTTGTGGCGATCGCTACAGCGATAGTCATAAAATCGTCTAGTGGAGATGTGGCTTAACACTTTCAGAGACTTATGCAGAGAGGAAGATAGCGATGAAAGGAATCAACACATTTCAGGGCATAAATGAGGAGTAGAACCAGTTGCAGGTGTAGAATCAGACCAAGCACCTATGAAGATGAAGAAACTGAAATCTATAAGAAGTAAACGCTTACCAGTAGAGTGTTGGAAATACTTGGAACCTGTGGGATTAGACCACGTGACGTAGGCTATGAGCAAAACACATGAGAAGGAAAACATACTATTTAAAAGGTGGGAGACCGTTTTGGCGGAATTATTTAAGGACAGAGGTGAAATTATGAGTTGTAGAAACTACCTACCTATAACGTTCATGAAACTTTAGGAGAGAGTTACCGATTACAAACCTCTCTGGGTACTTTAATATTATGGAAGTAATGTCTAATAAGGTGCAAATAGGCAATTGCTGGAACAAAAATAGCAACATGAGCCGTTTATTGATATTTAAAAAGTACCCTGTCAAGTGTTGTGGGAAGAACTTGATCGTTGCTCTATGACAGAGGAGGAAAAGACCTGAGGGAAATGCTTAACACGCCAGCGAACTGACTATTAATCAAAGAAAGAACTTAGACTGGCCAAAGAGAGCCTTAAAGTGTTCTTTACTGATCTTTAAATTCTATTCTCTTCATCTCTTTTTAATTTAATTTAGAGACTAAATTTCCACGTGTCTGCAACTTTAATTGTGCATACTGCAAACTGATTACATGCTTCAAAACTTTACAAAGCTTAATGATGCGTAGTACATATCAACAGTAACTGTGAACAGCAAAAATAAACGAGGAAAGACTAAATAGTAATTTACTGGCTGGCAAGAATGGTCAGAGCGAGCTCACTATGAATTTTTTCTCTTACGGGGGAAGTACATGAATCAATAGTTTGGACATCACTTTTCTTGCTCAAATGAAAACAAATTTTCTAATATTTAATCTAATTTTCTGTTATAGTAATCTATTGATATAACTTTAAATCCAACTGTTCACTCGAGACTGCTCTATAATTGACTTGTCGTCTTTGAAGAGTAATAATTCAAAAAGGAAACTGCATTTCAGAAAACGTTCTGTCTATTTCTGACTTCCTCAGGTCTATTAAAAATATTACAGACAGGGCAGATTTAAGGGAGTCAGAAACAGGCGAAACGTTCTCTGAAATATAATTTACCTTTTGGCGTATTATTCTTTATTGCTTGTAAAACTGCACGAAATAGCGAATTCATTTTGTACTTAAAAGCTTTTTTAGTCTGATACTCCTCAGAGTACTATTCGTCAGAAAATAACCTGAAAAGGAAATCAACGAAATTATTTACCCAACTGTGTTTTACAAGGTAGCCAATCAAACTTCTGACTGACAGATTGGTGTTGTTTTGACCAATCAGTGTCCGTGAAGCTGTTCAGGTTATCTTCTGACGAATTGTACTCTGAGGAGTGTCAGACGAAAAAAGCTTTTAAGTACAAAATGAATTCGCTATTTCGTGCAGTTTTATTATTCTGTACTATCAACAAACTTTTTATTGCTTGTCTGTGTAATCATCACCTTCTCAGAAACCTGGTCGTCTTCGATTAATAAATAAAACTAGAGCACTTCTTTATTAGTAGTAATAAACTTCTGTTGAAGTCCAGACAAATCACATAAAATTTGGAAACGACGTTTCCTTATAGTACATTTTTGCAAATTATTTTAGGAACAAAGTCATGTTCTATTAATAACATCCCTCGTTAAAACAGCTCCAAACAGAACATAATAATCTATCTGTTTCCAATTATCTTTATATTTAATTATTATAGAAAATTTAGGAAGTGTGTTGCTTGTGAATAAACGGTAAATAATTGATTTTTTTAGTAGTTTAATCCATTTTCTATATGCCATTACAATGCCAGTAGTCTCTTACAATAAGATATGGACATAGTTTATGTCTTCTACCATGTTAAGAGATCTGGTGTATTCCGTTGCCGACTCCTTTTAAATGAGATAAGATACATGCTTCTAGTTATATCAGGCAAAATTTTTTTCACTCACTAATCCTCGAGCATCCTGCGGTGCGTAGAGCCAACTTGAAACACAAGTGCTCGCCAGTGCTGACGATCGGCAGCGAGCTGCGCCGCTTGAGATAGAGGCACTTCACAGGATCGCTGATTTTTGGCGACGATATCGAGCCATCGAATGCGAGGTGCGCCTCGTGGGCGTCTCCATCCTTCTGCAGACGGACTTAAATCCAGGACCGTGCGGGTTGGATAACTCGGAGGCAGGCGCAGGATATGCCCATACCATCGCACCCTTCTTTGAGCGGTTAATCTGAGACTGGAGCTCGTTATTCGTGACCATCGAATTCATTCAATTTTTATTAATATTTTTATCAACATATAGTAATGATAATATCAGTAATGATAATCATAAATATAATACACGCTGTAGCACGATTTTAATTAAAAATACCAGAGAAATGACACTAACTTTTTATTTTTCTTGCAAACATGTTTCGAGGATAACACTCCCCATCTTCACT
>JAAAKL020012842.1:0-12795 GCA_010016065.2 Carybdea cf. marsupialis auct. non (Linnaeus, 1758)
AACGGTGCTGCAATTGTGGAAGGCACACGGTCTCTGAGGTTAGTTGAGAGCGCTTTGTTACTTGTATAAACTACTTGTCGAGTAACAGCGCCGAAACACTTCTTCACGGTCTTCAAATCGAAGTGAAACGTTACCAAGCAGTCTTAAGTACACGGGTCATGACACCTTTAGTATGGCAATTAGAAAGGAAATTTTGTTTCATTGTATTAATTTTTGGTTTTAAAAGCGATTAAATCACATAGATATTTAACAGAGTAATTTACTGTAACGGCACTTTACTTATAAAAGACATTATCTGGCGATGATAACACAGAAGGTCGCTACTATTAGTAGCAATCTATGCAAACAAACAAATGCAGCACTACAGGCTCCACTGGTAAAGGAGTGGCAGGTACTCTATGATTTCTTGTATTTTTATCATATTCTTTTTTAGAAAGTTTACCAACTCAGTTGAAATATTACGCCATTGCATGCCTTTTTTGAATTTCATTTTTTTAATTTCGTCAGACGAAACCATGAGAGCCCCGGATGGTTGTATTTTCATTAGAAAATAAAGCGGGAAACTAAGGAATACTAAATGAAAAAGGGAAAGGTAAGTCTATGATGTAACAGACCAAATTTGCAACCACTGTTTTCATAGATCTAAAGTCAGACTTATGGATACATGAGATCCTAAAAATTATCTTGTAAAATTGCAACTGCGAACTCATTCAATGTTTATCTAAGAACGTAACTTTTCCGTAGAATTAAATTTTCCTCAAATATAACGAATTCATTTTGTATTTAATTGCTCTTTTCGTCTAACACGCCTCAGAGTACAAAATCGCCTCAAAATTTATTGAAAAGGAATCAATGAAATTTTTAACCAACTGTGTTTTGAAAATCGCCAATCGCCAGATTCTTGTCATTTTGACCGATCATTGTTCTTGATGCTAAGTGGGTAACCGAAGAGACTCCATGAGAACACAAATTCCTTTGATAACAAAGCAACGATTTTCTTGCTTTGTAGACAAAAAGGATGAGGATACTGAAAAAGGAAATTCTCTGGGTTTACTTTGTATTGATGATCCCAAAACAATTTATCCTTGTTGAGAAAGCAATTTGTCCAGAGAATTTATATAGTATAAAGGAACTCTTATCTTTGTGTGAATCCTTCTCCATACCAGGCATATCATTTGATAATTTACAATTTATTAACCAGAAGCCTCGGACTCCCATCTTCTTTTTCTAATCCACTCCTTTCAGAGTGAAAACACACAGTACCCAAATAGGGAACCTATGCTTTTGCAATCATTTTCGTTTCCCAATTTCTCACCTTGAAATCGAATACAAGAAATCCAATACTTTACAGAAAGATATCATAATTGTATCAAAGTTGAAAATGGATAATTCCTTTCTAATTGATGTTTGTGGCGAATCACATTAAAAACTAGAATGTTATATATTATATCATATACGTAGAATACACACCCATCCAAGATTCATAAACAGCTTACTATTACCACACTCCTTGGCTACGCTGGGTCAAAAGATGTACAGCACAGCCTTGTAAAGCACTCGACATTATGTAAAGAAGCCTTACCAGCACTAATCGGGAGAATAACATGTCCGCACATGTGACAGCGAGACGTGAGCACATGCGAGGACGTAACATAAAATATCAGTGGGAGACATTTGCTTCGATAAGATGGAGGGCGCAAATAAGCTGCATATGTTAAAGTGTCATTCGCAAGAGGAACTGGAGCTATTGTAATAAAAAAGAGTCACGTGACTTTGGACATTTCGTTCTCAAAGTACCCCGCTTACTTCGAAAATTGACAATTTATCCGTTGTGCAAAGTTAAACGAAGCATCGCTCCAATTCTTGCACCCCTCTACGTTTAGGCGTCAGATTGTAAGGTCGATGACTGGACGCTAGTGAGCAATTAACGCAGGAATTGATCTGATTCATGATGGTGATGGGATCTCTCATGGATTCGATGAGCGAGCGTCTCGGCGAGTGTGAGCCCTTGCGTGTGACATATGACCGATCCGGGACAGGCATGTCTTGTTGCAGATGTTGCACACATGGGCTTCTCCGGTCATTGATGTTCGGGATTTTCTATTTGCTCGTCTCTGCTTGGCATCAGCAATGCGCTTCTCTTCAAACTCTTTTGCTGCTCTGTAACACTTGCTACGCCACAGAGTACGATTTGTAGCCTCTGCTGCCCACATAGGACATGTCCATTATGCATCCCTTAAGGCTCCTCTTAAGACTGTCTTTATAGCTCAGGTGGGGTCTTCCAATATGACGACTGCCCTCTTTTAGCTGGTCGTAGAACAGCGCTTTCGGAATATGATCACCATCCATGCGAATTAGCGTGCCCAGCCCAGCGAAGCTTTAATTTCAAAAGTTGCGCCTCGATGCTAGTAATGTTACACATTTCCAGGACGCTGGTGTTTTGGACCCGATCTTTCCAACGAATTCCACATATACAGTGAAGACATCTCACGTGAAACCCCTCCAACAGGTATATGTGTGTTCTGTAAGAAGTCCACATTTCGCATCCTTACAACAGAGAGGACAGCACAGCAGACTTGTACACGCTTATCTTCGTGTTCAACTGGATATCATGACTGCTCCACAGTCTACCTGTCAGCCAGCCAAAGACGGCACTTGCTCTGGCAATGCGATGTGTGATTTCGTTGTCAATGCTACCGTTGTAAGCCATAACACTGCCGAGATAGCAGAACTGCTTCGCCGATGCGAGTTTGGTGCCATCGGTTGTGACGTCTGGATCATGATAGGCATTACAGGGAAGGGCTGAAACATTATTCTTCGTCAAGCTTATGGTGAGTTTAAAAAGCATGCCCACGCAAAGTATCGTTGCTGATATCCTACTGCTTGTTGAGGAGTGCATTGAAGTCTTCGGCCCACCTGGCAAGAATTTTGTCTTTATCTGTTAGTAGTGTTGCATCATCCGCTGACATAATCGGAGATGAGCCGTTTGCCCGAGGACCATACACTACCTTCATTCCGCTGAACAGGGCCTTTATATTGTGACTGTCTGATGCCTCCGGAGTTCGGCAGCTTTGACCTCCCACCCGTTGTTCTTCATGTTCTTCAGACGCTTTTGAGCTGCGCTCGATATATTCCTTCTTTGCTGCAGGCTATGTTTGGTCAGTGATGTAGTTCCTGTGAGCTTTGTCATCAACTTCAGGGTCTAGCTTGAGCTTCGACTGCAGCTTTTCACTAAGCTCACTCGCTATCTCCACCCGGTTGGGATCTTTCACTTTCACACGGGTTTGTTGTTGCCTTCTTTCAGGTGGTCTGACATAAAGCTTCATCACACTTCTCACTAGGAGTTGACCAGAAAGCCAGCTACTACCTCTCATCGCTTGGGTTATGTTTACATCACATCTTTCACGCTGGCGTACGATGATTTAGTTTAATAGGTGCCAGTGCCAGATCTAGGGTGCATACACGTAGCCTTGTACTTGCCCTTCTGCTGGAAAGCTCAGTTCGTGATGTGCAGGTCATGTGCGGCACACTTGGAGAGTGGAAGCTCACCATTGGAGTTGCACTTTCCCAGTCCAAGACTTACACACATTGGGCCACAGTCTGTGCTCAGGTCCAACACGTGCATTGAAGTCTCCCAACAGAATCATCTTGTTCTCCTTTGGTGTGGCGAATATGACTTTATCCAAGTTCTCGTAGAAGGCATCTTTAATTTCATCTGCATATGTCATCGTAGGTGCGTACGCACTGATGATGGTGGCATATCTGTGGCGATTTAACGTAAGTCGAAGAATTGTGAGCCTGTTGGGAGTGAGTCCAGGTCTCATGCCAAGGACGTCCAGATGGCGAACCCTACACCCTAGATACGTGGGACACCTTTGGCCTTGCCTTTGCAAAAGGAATTTTAGCCTGATCCTTTTCCCTTTAAGCTGGCTTTCTCGGAGAACCTGGTTTCACTCAGGGCAGCTATGGGCGTTCAATTGCGTTCTTCCCTTTGGTCGTTGTCGAGTAGCATTCTAACTTTCCATGAATCTAAAATCAATCCGAATTTCTTTCCTTTTTTCCTACCGCGGAGTTGTATGTTCAGCTCGGCGTGGCCACCTACTGGGGACGATGCGGGATATGTGATATTTAGGGCTCCTTTTCCAGTCCCTTCTCCTGATTGGGGAGAGCTACGCTGTTCTTTAAGAGGCCTGCACTGTCGTTCGAGGAGGATCCGGACAGCTAAATTATCCCAGATCTTTAGCTGAACGACCATCACCCTTGAATCGCCTGATATGCAGAGTTAAGGCTAGAAAATTCCAGTAGAACCCTCTACCTGTCTCCATCAGCATGTCTCCATCGCCTCAGGGCATGTCTTGGCCGAGACGGCCTGCACTGGATTTAGTGTCCAAATCCATCCAAGTCCAAATCCATCAGTGCTAGGTTAGCCACAGGGTAGTAGGAAAACTGGTCGCAGGTTTAATGTCAGCGTTGCCTTCTAGAGGTAAGCATCCCCACATAGATAGTATTAAGCAGAATACATGGCAGTCAGATGATATCGGGATCTTCAAAAATTCAGCAAACTACTCCAAGTGTGATCCACGCTCTTTTGACACTTGTACATACCATTTCAAATCCACATAGTCTTAAAGCAAATTTAATATCAGTCAAGTCAGATCGCAATATAAACGAAAGCACAATAACGTTATCGAAAACCTCTAAAAGAAGTCAGATGTAAGAGATAAAGGGCGGTAGAAGACCCACGGTGATCAGTAGGACACCTGCCATACTATTTGTCAGCCTTGAGCAGTATAGCTATATAAAAGGACTATAAGAAATAAGTAAAGAAACTAGGTGAATGATGGACTTTGACGATCATTGATTGCACGACAGTGAACTCCCCATAGATGAATGTTTAGGTTAGCTACCTTGGGTCACTTAGCAAGTTTGCAACGTAAGCACGAAGCTACGCGATAGCTAGGTACATGCAGCGAACTATCAAATAGCCTTTTTGTTATGGCTAGAAGCTTGCTACGTCAAGCCTGGCTTTAAAGTAACGAAACTAGATGACCAGTTTAGATTCCATGCTACAGTAGCTTGCAGTGAACCAATAAAAATGAATGTCAGTAGTCGCCTGATTTTATCTGAAACATTAGGGGGTTTAGACGACTAGACGACGACGAGATTATTGAGAAAAGACTGGGACTAGCGCTAATGCGCATCCTTCATTTAGGCCATTCCCCACCCGCCTCTCCTCATCCACTCGTCGACCACGAAATTTTGTTGATTGTCATGTCAAGTAGATAACGAAGGAAACTATTACTATATTTTGATATTTTGTTCATCATTGTTATGGTTTACATAAAGATTACAAAACGTTGGTTCATGTTTTGATGTGTGTAGCATTAGAATCCCACACAGTGTCACAGTAGAGAGCTTCCGCAGATGCCTTAATCATTACAAAACACGATGGAACATCAAACTCAACTGCAGGACTCATCTCCCAAATCGCGGTAACAAATCGGAGTACTGCCATTGGTAAGTAAAAAGACAGGAGGCCTATAATCCATTAAAATTCGCCCAGTTGTCGCAAGTAAAAGATACCGGGACCCTTGATGCCTCAATATGTCATCCCTCGTCCATGTGGAACTTGCATCGCAAAGATGACAAAGTGGTAAAACCGGAATTGTAAGCCAGCAACAACCCACCCTACATTTCTCCAAATGACATCTGGCACTTCTTACACTAATCCATTTACACCTTAATCTTCACACAACAAAAAAATGTAGTACATCCTCAACGGCTTGCGAAAGTACATTTTGGCAGACGACAGGTCGACAACTAGTGCCCATGCTTCTCTCTCTAATCTCGTCATCACCTAGTGGGTCGTCATCTTTTACGAAAACTCCCTATTGGTCAGGCCGTCGCCGTGTTCCACCTGGGACGGATTAAGGCCTTTCGGCGCCCCGAGCTGTTGATCAACCAGTGGCCCAGATTAAAGATACTCATGCTATGATTATGCTAAAGGAACATAAATTTATGACATCGCAGAAACATGCAAAAATGGTTAATTTTTAACCGGTTTCCTTTCTCACAACTGACGAAAGACACAAGTTGATAACTGACGGCGCCCCCCTTACCCTAATTATCAATGCACAAACATTAAGTTAAGTGGAATGATTTTAAGGCTGTATGTTTTAAAGCTTTTTTGAGGTTGAAGTCATCAATAAAGATTTTAAACACAGGCTGTATGTTTTAAAACTTTTTTGAGGTTGAAGTCATCAATAAAGTCGTCAAAATTTAGTGTGCTCACAATTTTGTTTAAAATGCTCATTAGAGAAAGTAGACCGGGTCTTTTCAGTCCCATACAATGTGACTTCACTCTTTATCCTTTTCAACTTCAAAAATAATATCTCTCTTCTACAATTTGTCCACTTGCAGTCTTAACTTATTACCCTGGCTGCTCTATGAATATTGTTATGACTAAGCTTGATTATTGCGGAAAGGAATACAAACTTGTCGTCGATGTCTTTATACTCCTCAATGCGATTTTAAAGAGATGATGTCAAATTGTTAATGAACACCAAAAATACTACAAATATAAAATGATCTTTATTCAAATTCAAGTAATCCATTGACTGCTACTTGTTTCAGTCTATTCAGGAATCCGTCTGGTGTACCTGATATTCATCAGTAGGTAACTATTCCAATGGTGATAGACAAATAATTCCTCTTGGTGCAAAAACAGCCACTAGTTCATACCGGAGTTTCCATCAAATTACCGAACAAATCAATCAGCTGTCATGTTTGTTTAATAGAAACACGAGTATCTCATTCAAACAAGCCTCCCTTTCTACGACACATAACTGACGGCATTAAAAAAGCTTCAAATAAACTTTGATTTACTGCATGTTTCCATCACTATAGGAGCACTTTCCTCGTCTCGTTCCCATTTGGTATGTTTAGCATAAGTAACATAACTTGGTCAATATTTTATGGGACCCCTGGCTTCAGCCCGGTCAGCCTCCCTAATCCGCCCGTGTTCCACGCACCCTAGCTTTAGCAACAGCCTCTCTTTGAAATCGCACTAGTTCAAGCCCACACACCCACACCCTAGCGATTTGTCGTTGGTTTTGTCCTGCTGTAAGAAGCCACAGCACACTCCCTTGTAATACGAGTGTGTCGTTGACGCAACCTTAGGACAACCCCTCCGAACGTAGTAAAGCTTTCCTATTTGACACAAAATCGTTAGAATTGAACATAAAAAGAAAGCAATAAAACTAATAATCAACTGCTTTAAAAGCAGCCTGTCAGAAATCTTGCTTGCAACATGAGTGCTGTGATGTCAAGTATTACATTCGGACGAGTGTCAGATGTAAAAAAGTTTTTCAGTACATAAATGTCTTCGCTACTTCGTGCAGTTGTCTTGTTTAATACTTTTTCATCGATAGTTGTTCCCTGTTCACGATCGCATAACGGATGCTTTGCTATTCTTTATTCTTCTTATAACGTCGCTATCTTGCCTCTTTGCTTTACAAAATATTCGTACAGTAGGAATATGGGTTGTTAATAAAAACAACATGTTCAAGGAATCCCCATTAGTGGCACAAAGACAACGACAGAAATCAGCCGTAAATGAACCAGAAAGCTTTGTTGCTTTGTTTTTTCGATGTGAAAATTTGAATCGTTCCCCACTTTTTGATGCAATAAAATCAAATTTTGTTGTTTCTGCGGTCTTCTTTAGAATACCATATTGTTCTGACCTACCAAGCTAATTCAATGACACTACTTTATTTCTGTGGTCTAAAGTTCTGACATTTGGAGCAAGGAGGACCAAGATCCATTAGCATTGCTAAGGTAACTCTCGAATGTTTGGCTTCTCTATCAATGCATAGAACAAAGATAGCCCTGACGTTTGTGCAATACAAACAGAAATCGGCGTCTGAAGTATACCGCGGACACAGCTGATGAAACAGGAGAGGTGTCTGGGGAAACGTTGTTGCCTAGTAACGTAGTAAGACAGGTGCAGCTTAACATCAAAGCAATAGTTAGGAAGAGAAAAATAAAAAAAAAACACAACACAACAACGTACAATTCACCATCATTATTAACGTAAATCCCCTAACTACAAATATAATAAAAACTATCTATCTACAAATACAAAACGACGTCCAGCATGTGAAAATTAAAAATTTACCACTTCCGTGCATGTCTTACAAAAAGATGAACTTGTTTCTGCGGCACGTACAAGATCAGCAGTAACAGCGTTTTTCATTCATTTTACCCTCTTATGCTGACATCAATTTAAGCAAATAGAAAAGAAGAGTACAGTTGGTCTGATTTCCCACTATTCGTCTATTCCCTCATAGGAGGGAACAAAAAATATTTACAAATCTACCTAAGCGGAATTTGGTCCACAAATACAGTTTTACAATCAGATTTCTTGTTATCTATCTGTTCACACTACGTGCGCTTCGTGGTATCAAGTCACAGAACTCTAAATTCCACCCAACATATAATATCAACCCCTACACTGGAGAATTTCAATAAATAATAAAATCGAAGAAGCTTAAGGAAACGTGGCAAGAGCACATTTACGCGCTAAAATACAGCCGACCAACACCAGGGAAAGAATCATGTGGGCAAATGAAGTTTGTCTGGTAAGGTGGATAGTAGCGCTGTTTTCATATAACGACAAAACAAGACGACCTAGTAAAAATCAATGTGGGCATAGGATTCAGATGGTCGTACACGTCCTGCATCTAATCTGACTAGTGGGCAACAAAGAATTGTGCATTGGCCAAGTTCGCTCGTGCTTCCTCGATGTAAATTGAAGCAAATCGAAGGAGTAACGATCTTCTACACAACAGAAAAGTAAATTTAAATACCGCAACATTGCATGGAAATTAGTTTTAATCAAGATAAACTCTACCTATAGCTTGCGTGTTGACACAACAAACGTCTTCCCTGACGTTACATTTACGTACAAAAAATAGTAAAAAACCCCAGAGACAACAAATATTAAATGTTAAATTGTAACAGAACACAATCGCATCATGTAACAGAAAGTTTGTAAAGCGTTTATGTAACCCTCATCCGTTTATCATTCAATTTATCTTATAAAATGACATTAGCCGATCTTCTACTTTGAAGTGCTTTTTCGGCTTCCTTGTTTCGTTGAGCCTGGTGTCGGTATTTTTGACTCCGCTCCCTTCTTTTTGACAGAACCAGATTTTGCAGTTGTTGGTGTGGTTTTCGTGGTAGGCGATTTGGCCTGAGCCCCAGATTTAGAACTAGCCTTTCTGGTAGCAGTCCCTTGACTAGTTAACCTGGCAAACACACCACCAGTCTGTGTTTTGGTGGTAGGTGTTCTGGTTGGGCTGCTTGGCTCTCCGTCGCTCTTCTCTGTTTTCGGTTTAGAGGGTGTCCTTGTTGTAGGTGTGGTAGTTTTAGTGCGAGGCTTCGGCTCTGCCTGTGGTATGGAACCTTCCCTTCTGGGTCCGTACAAACGATTAAACACATCACCCGATCGTTCACGAGTTACCTTGAACGCCGGTGGGGAAGTGAGGTCATCGGTTGATCCTCTACTTCCGGTAGACAGTCCACTTGACTGGCGTCTGTAACTGGGTGTGCTTCCTTTTAAACTTGTAGACGATCCTTCATTCCTCCTTCGTGGCAATGGCGACACAGCACCATACCCGCTCGAGCGAACCTTGCTATAGTCTGCCTTTTTGCCACCTGGAATCTTTCTACCATCTAGGTCAGACTTCTTTCGGACAAGACCGTAACCGCTGCTTGGGACATCCAAACGAGGGCCACGGAATTCACCGGATCTTCCTCTCCGTAATTCACCTGATTGTCCCCTTCGTAACTCGCCTGATTGTCCTCTGCGCATATCACCCGAAGCACCTCTCCTAAACTCTCCTGACGGCTCTCTGGATGGTCTTGGTGACACACCTGATCCTTCACGTGATCCTGTCCGTCTAAAGGCCTGCATTGATTGGCTAGCACCGTCGGCCAGTAGGAACTTTTCTCGGAGTTCATAATTTGTTCTTCCTTCGGCTACAAAAAGGAGATATATTAAAATTGATAAAAGATATTGAGAACGATGTTTGACAATTACGTTTGGCACGTGTTTGCCACTCATCAACTAATGAATAAAATTTATGGGTTTTTTCCTAATTTGCATCGGCCTTAAGAGAAATCTTCGATACGGACAAGCTCTGAAAACCACAGCAAATTTTTTTGTATTACAATGACAAAATGTCTAAGCTACTTTAAACGTTGTGCTCGTTCATAAAATAAAAAACATCGAGGAAATGTCGCAATTAAAAAGTTCTTTGCTTTTATTTTCTTAGTATTTTCTTAACGTACAATAATTCTGACGTAGCTATGTAAGCAAGTGTTAATGGCTTTCTTTTTAACCAGTAACTTACATTTAGCAAAACCGAATCGACAACGGACAGCAAGGAAGGGCCGTAGGATAAAAGCTAACTGACACTACGTTACGTCAACAAACAATCACCGAATTTTAGATAAATAGGTTAATGAAGACGAGTATTCACCAAGATGACGGTGACAGAAAAGACAATCCAACCGAATGGTCAGAGAGCGGGTCACGCAAAAAGAGCTTAAAAGCAGTGGGCCCAGTGAATACAAGCATAATTCACATAAAATGGGGGCAACCAATACACAAAGCGCATCTTTCACATTCACAAGAAATACCCCTAAATCTGCACCGTCCGGTAGTAAATCAAAACAAGATAACGATAATAGGCCTCAGCATAACTCCAGGTATCGAAGTGGGTGAGGGGGATCAAACCTTGCAACTGGGCAATCTGTCAAACCACCTCTAATAGAATTCACCTGATAGAACTATAACGGTAAAGGCCTCCCTCTCCCCTGAAGACCATTTAATGTATACTGTAAAAAGAGTGTACCTCTGCAAGGATCATGTGATTGCAGGAAACGCTGTAAAGTCTCCCATCCACCACCTACTCGAACCATCACTACGCTTCTAAGAATTCGAACGAGACAAAGCTTCTGGTTGTCCCCAAAGCGATATTTGTAATCTGCCACTTTGCTGACGGGGTATTGGCGAGAACACATACACTTCCCGACTTCTTTGGTGATCTCGTTGTGAATCTCCTCCACTTCAGTCATAGGTTTCTCTGCAACTTTCTTTTTATCTTTCAAAGCATCAATGAAGTCCTTATAACTAATGTAATGGGTTCGTTCAAACTTGTCGAAGACAATTTCCAGCTCCCATCTTTCTGTTACAAACGCTATAGCAACGATATAATTGAAACGGTGATCAGTTAAAGGCTAGGAAATAGTACAAATAGAAAGTCTTCGCTAGCAATTTTGGAATGATAACTTCAGTCTACAAGATCTGTATCTAAATAATTCAGGTTAATAAATGGAGAAATAAGTTTCAAACGAAGCGTGAATAAAATGAATTTTTCTACATATATGCTTACAAATACTGTTATCTTACAATCAATCATCTTACTTCTACTGAAATGTGAAAAGCTACACTAATTTTCATTTACGAATTCTGTAAGTCCACTGCAATTTAGTATATTGTCCTAATTTTCGTGTAACAACTATTTAATCGTCCCCAATCAAACTAAATCCAAACTTGTCGACGGTCATCATCCTTTTACACGAAGCTGTTCCCTCAGACCTAACACAAACTACTTTGAACTTTTTGCTGTGTTGCAAGTAATGGACGTTATTGAGATATTAAAAGAATGAAAGGGAGCTATGCCATTTAATTATCAACTGACATCAGCAGTTACTTACACAACTCAAGCATTCCTCCTACGAACTGTTCCTTCGATAACCTATTATCTCGGTCAGTGTCTTTTTTACGCCATATGTCGATCAGCCGACACTTCGATTCCCTCAGCCATGTGTTTAACTACAAAAAAGAGGAAAATATGGTAAAGCATCGTATTCAGTGTACTGTGCAAATGTTAAAGGAACTAAGGAAAGACTGACATCATAACCTATCATATCATAAGTTTCAGGTCCGCAATATCTATTTACCTAAATATGGTAATCTCGTACAATAGCCTCTCCAAAAAAACTTCATTATTTTCTGTTGCAAAAATTATTTCCACGGCAACGATTACAGGCTTAAAAGTGAAAGAAGAATCATTATTCAACCATGAACGACCAGTAAGATTCAAAACTAGTATACTGACGACGATGATCCTTTGTGAAGATTCACGTAAAGCGTTTAATTACAAATGCAAAATAAGAACCTGTTATGTAATGCTGTCAAACTGGGATTGGTTCGTGCCTTCTACATATAAACACAGCATAAAAATGACTACAAAGTTCTCGCCACGGGCCTACTGACTGGATTGAAACAAGTATAGTGTCTCGTAAACCATGGCCATTACCACGACATTTTTCTCGGGGGCAAAATAGGGAAGACAATACTAATTGTAATGTAGGGTGACAAGACGTACCCTTGATCGCCATTGGTTCCAGTCGAATTCCGCAGTTGCTTTTCTCTGTAGTAAATGAAAACAAAGGGTCATAGGCAATGAACAGTCAAGTAAAACTGGTGCACTGGAGAGGGCACTGTTCGTATATACGGTACATGATAAATCAAAGTATTGTTTTACATATGCTATTAGCACGTGACGTATAAAAAAAGTGCTACAATATATTCCGCTCAGTATGGTATATTTTTGAAGGTAGTCAAGCAATTGCTGTCGCTGGCTCCTACGATAATGAAAGTCGTCGCTTTTTTTTTTTTTTTTTTTTTAATGGGCGTAGTACCATACAAGGCTAACAAAAGCC
>JAAAKL020012843.1:0-12795 GCA_010016065.2 Carybdea cf. marsupialis auct. non (Linnaeus, 1758)
AATCTGTAAGACATAAACATAGGACAGTAAAAATTAGCAATAAGGATACAGTTGGGTAACCATTAGCTTTCCAGTACAGTTTACCATGAAAAGGGGTCTATGTGGGCCTTAGGGGAGCATACCCTATGTATACCCTATAAAGATCTATATAATATCACTAAATTTACAACCACTGTGTGGCTTTGTCAATGGTGGAGTTTGAGACATAGTGGTGAGTCAACAGAAACAATATTACCAAGAATGGGTACAACAACTAGATTCCAATCCAGTTGGCACATCTTTGGCTTATGGACTGGTATGTGACTAGGCATGATGCAAAAGGACAATGTTGATCAATTGATGGTGAAATGTGCAATATCTAACTCCAGATGTATCAGAAACAGGCAGATGGGTTGATCACTCAATACAAGTAGACAATTCCACTCAAAAGTTAATGAAATATGCTACCTTAAATACAAAATACAAGTAATTATAATATGCAAAAAGGTATGTGCAATATGGGAGGAAAGTCATCAGAAATTAGGTAAGTGAATTCCTAAAAAATAATTTAATGAGAGATTTCTACAAGGCAAAACATAAATGTGATGTGCTGCTTACATGGTGACGTCCCATGTTCTAATAGCAATAGCATCATCTATCAACTGAATCAAATCACACAGCATCCACCAGAGTAAAAATACATGCCACGAAGCAATGCTAGATTCCACTGTAAATTATGTACTTACTTATTGGAACTACTAGTAAAATACTGTACTTGAATGTAGATAGAATGATTAACAAGTACTTGGCCTACTTGTAATAAGGGAAATGAGGGTGATCTAAACTAAGAAAGTATCAATGGGGGTCATGGTATCTTACTCAAATATATCTGGGAAGAAAAACATTTCATCATCATGGATGATTCAATCTCATTTACCTACAAGCAGTCTTGACAATTACTTAAAGAAGAAACCATAAATTTGCAGATGCACTTAACACTAAGAACTTAAAAAACCCTAATTGATATTGCAACTTGTTACAGGACTAGAGCAACAATTTTTAAAGTGTAGATGCCATCTTTTAAATGAGCAAAATCCATCAACTGCATTCACACATAAAAACTGTGACAAAACATAGGCAATATATGCTCCAATAGGGGCAGTTCAATGGAATTTATATGCAAATTTTAAAACTCCTTCACACGACAGCAAATCTGGTGTCCATAACACAAGATAACAGATTGGCAGATAAATTCACCATATCACTTAACATTTACATAACCACATAGTTATGCTGTTGAATAATGTGTCCTTGCCAATGTGCACAATGTCAAAAATGACTCCTTTTGATCTCCTCATCTGCATTTCCAAATCAATACGAGGATCATTCACAATCTTAAAATTTGATCACTCATACACTGATTCTTACATTCAATACACATTTTTGCTAGAAACTGTTTACTGTGTTTAACATATACTATGCTTTCTCAACATCATATAAATGTTCATATGATATATATTGTGATTGATAGTAATCAACACTAACCACTGTTTCCTCTGAACTTGGAAAGTGTGCCATGGTCCTATCTTCTATATCTGAGTTATAGGAGACAACATCTGACATCATTGTATTCTAGTAAAAGAAGCATTAGAAAAGAATTTGGTTAAATAGACGTCTTAAAATATAATTATAGCATGCAGAAACTTTCATCATACATGAAAAAATGTTTGCTGTGATAATAATGGCCATAAGTAACAAAACGCACATTATAAGTCTGCTTGCCAGTGTCATATACTTACAAAGCTGTAGTCAGATAGCTGTATAGCACAGTTAATTACACCTTTGTCTCTAGATAAACCTTTGTTGGTTTCTTATTGAGCTTTGTAGTCTTATGTGGTTGTTACAGATTTTGTTGTTTCTACTGGTGGAGGGTTTTTTGTGATCTCAGAGTTTAAATTTGTATGTGACAAGGTTATGTCAATTTACTAAAACTGGTAGTGGTAGAAGCATTTGATATTGACAAAACCATGGCAATTTGTTTGCTTACTGCTATAACATTATAAATTTGGAAAGACACAAAGGCTAGAAACATATTTATATCTACATCTACAATTTGTTATCACCAAGAGTAATATTCAGGAGCATCCTCACTAGCTGATGCAGTAAATGAATCAAGGAAGGCTAAATAAAGTGATTTATTTACAATGTACTTATCTGCAAGTAGACACATGTAAAAATAAAATTGATTAAAAAAGGTTGGGGTATTTTAATGACTTTTCTTCAAGGTTAAAGAAATGTGATCTTCTCTAAGGAATTACAACAATGCACTCCATTCCATTGAAGTAAATGTTGTGAGTAATTTGGTGTCACCATATCCAGCACCGTCAGCAAAGCATGCTCAATAATGCCTCAAACTTTTAAATACTTTCTTTCGCGGCAAAGTATGCATACATGCCTTAAATCTTCAAAATTCAAGGTGCCCTTGTCTTCTATATAATCATCATGATATTCAGACCAAGACCAAAAGTTTTTTAAGATTCTTTCTTTTGTATGCTCAATTGTTCATCTGTTGTTACTTGTTGATAATTTGGAAGAAGAGTAAATTTGCATGTTTGCTAACTTAACCCTGTAACTTTCTGAATAAGATTGTACTCACATCTATTCAATTGATATACAGCATTTAGAACTAGACATCTCTCTGAGATTTTTGTTTTAATATGAACATTTTGCTCCTTTCTGGTTCCACCTTTTATTTTATTCAAAATTTTGCTTTAAAATAGCAAGACCCATCCCCTTCCTTATCAAATGTAAAACAGTTTCGAGTAAAAATCAGATGCATATTCTGGGTTACAGTAAATCTCTTTGAGGTCATTTAGTGTTCTATTTCAAGTACATTTATTGAAATACATACCTCAATCGCTTGTCTCCTCCTTCTCATACGTTCCTTCAGTGCGCTAAAAGAAAACATGGAAATATTTAGGTCTTCCAAATCTAACTAACCTGTTGTGCTGTACTATTCAACTATCTAATGATTCCCCATTTTCTTACTGACGACATCTAAAAAACTTGCTTAGCATAAAACTTACTGTAATAAGAATGGTAGTGAGATGGGATTTTGTGACAATGCAAGTGCACAAGTAAAATAAAAAGTACGGTAAATATTAAGTTCTCTCAACATTCGGCATTCGTCAATTAATCTTATCGACAGTATAGTAAGCAGCGTGATACAAATTTGTTTAGTGTTAGGATATCTCAGTTGAGGGAAGACTTACGAATATTTATTAAGGTTTTAATAACAAGCAAACAAATTCATGTGGCTTCCCTCATGTTAATCTTAAAAATAAACGCAATCACAAATAATAACAAGTCAGCAGAAAAGCTTGATAACTTGTTGGATCCAAGAGTTAAACATATTTTATTAGCTCGGCCCATATACATGTACTGTATCGCTGTACATTCACTACTAGACTAGGCCCCTGTGGTACGTACGTACATGGTTGGAGAATAACATCCCTTCAGTGTCATACACGAGTAGGCTTATACTATCCTTGCCTATAATTATGTTTTTACACGATCAACGTGGTATTAGCAAAAGTAAAACTTAGATATGAATCATGCTTAAAGATAACGATCTCAGGTTGTAATCAACGCAATGTACAATGAAGTCAATCATGTCAACAATGGGGAACATATGCCATACTGCAGTCTCCTTACTTGTCAGACATTTTGTCTCTCTTCTCTCGGATCACCCAACTTATGCTTGATCAACTTTTATTTGGCATACGATCTTGTGTCAGTGGTTATATTTGTTGCCATTAGTATATCCGTTCTGACAACCTTAATGCCTGCTTTCGTTCATCCTTTTATTAAGATAACCCGGGCTTTTCCTACTGAAAACATTCGGTCTCAGGCTACTTAAGCAATGTATACAAGAAACATGGCAGCTGTGGTTGCTACGTCCGCAAAAGTTCATTTTATCGGTTACGACCGACGGAGACTAGGTGTTGACAAAACCATAAACATGACTCGAAAACGCAGGCTTCAGTGGTTTGGATACCTAAACAGACTTTCCGAAATTAGTATTGTGAAAAAAGTTTACAAATGGAGACTTCACAAAAAAGAGACCTCGAGGACCGAGAGGTAAATCACTCCAAAAAATCAAGTACGCATCAGACGAAAACAAAATAAAACAAAAAACATCAAAGAAAAAATCAAAAAGTCAAAGAAAAAATTTTAAACAAATAAATGGAAAAATCAAAAATCAAGGCAAAAAAATCAGAATTTTTTTTTTAAATTTATAAAAAATAACATGCACCGTTCTCAAGAGGTGATTTACCCCTCGGTCTGAACACATAAGGAACTACACCAATCTGTCCCTATTAACTGCAGAACGATTGAATATAGTTCTTCCATTGTCATTGATGGTAGCCGTTTATCATGTCTTGAGTCGTAGTCTTTTTCTGAGCTACGTTTCGAGAGTTACTTCTCACATCTTCAGGCTGCTGGGTTCTGAACTGCTTCGCTGCTATATGCTGTTTGGTTGCGGATTTACGAGGAAGTAGGTATAGAACTTGGTTGAGAAGTGGCGCGATGTTAATTTTTTTTTGGTTGTGTTTTCTCTGCTAGTGCTGGTAGCCATATATGTGGTAGGCTGTAGGACATATTATTGATGTGGTGTTGATGTTGTAGGGAATGAATGGTTTCTTTGATTTTCCTAGTCTTAGTGTTAACTTCTCTGTCTCGCTGTTTCCCCAATTAAAGGCGTGGTCATTTTCCCAGCAGTGTCCTGCAACGTCGTGACTCTTTACTTCTCCTCTTTCGACGGTTTTCTTGTATTCTTTTCCCCTCTGACGTAACGATCTTTTAGACTCGCCTATGTAAGTTGCCGGACAGTCTTTGCAAATTAATTTGTAGATAATGTTGTTCGTGTCTTCTGTTGGTAGGGGTCCTTGGGTTTAGATTGTGTCTTGCGTACGGTGGAGGCTGTTAAGAAGGAGCATCGGATGTTGTGTTGAGAATTCTCTTGATGGCTTTGCTTCCATTGTCTTTGAGTTTCTATTTTGTACTTTTTTACAGAACTTCCAGGATAACAGTGTGTGTATGTATATATACATATTACGACTGAGAAATATTCCTGTTAATATATCCGAAATAAGTAAAAAAATAATAGTGCATCTAAATGCAATTATCCGAACTTTTTCGTTTATAGTGGCACCTATACGCCAGCATAGTTGTAAAAATCTCTTCTTCGCTTTTCATTCCCTATAGTTGCAAACCGTTTCTTAGACGGGCTATGATTGTTCAATAACTACTTACCAATCTAAGCGCATGGGAGGGCGTTGAGGCAATTTGGCCCTCTATATGGGACCTGTTTACTATACAAGGTTGAGAAACATTGTGGAATATCGATCCTCTTTCTGGTATGAAAAAGAAATGCTAATTTTGCGCGTGTGCTGCACCTCCTGAACTTTCCAAAGATCAAAATTCTTTCGCTTCGGCTTTCCTAAACTAAGTAAAGAAATAAGAAAAGCAGACTCCTCTACAGAAAGGAGAGGCGATACTTGTTGTTCACGTTGATTGTACTCGGTCTAGAGAACTCTGTAGCAGACACCTTGTAAATGATAATGTATTTTGCCTAGCCAAGAGTAAGCACAAAGCCCTCTTGAAGGTATCAGGTATACTTAACGGGGTGTAAAATAAATTTTAATGCAATAAACTCATTCTCTTATTCACCTTTTAGATTCAAGACGTGCAGTGGCTTACGCTCCTCTAGTCTATTTTCACGGTAAAGAGAAATTCTTTCCATCCTCCTTGAGCTTTTTCCTAAAACACGTTAATATGATAACAGGGAAGGGTCGACGTTTTCAGACCCACATAAGATGGTGGAACATCAAGAGAGGAAACTATGGCTATTTTCTGGATACAAAGCAAGGGTTGCGGCGCGCCTCCTCAGACAACCTGGCCTTTTTTAGAGGACAAAACCCCAAGCATGGGAAGGTACATTCGTATGCTATTATACGAAAACACGGTGTATATACGGACATTATCTACTGGCACTTTTACCCTTTTAATAAAGGAAAACGTGTGTGCCTTGGCGTTCAAATGTACAGGGTATGTCTCCCTTCATCTCGTTTTTGTTGGGCAAGGTGGACAAAATGCTTTGGGGTAAAAAAAAGATTTGGTAACCATGTTGGTGACTGGGAGCACCTAACAATTCGTTTCATTCATAATAGACCCCGATATCTGTATCTCTCAGCCCATAACTTTGGTGGTTTGTATATCAACCAAGGGAATACGTTTCGCCGAGGACGTCATATCATCCACATGCATGGCTCACACCCTGTGGTATACAGCGCATTAGGATCTCATGGTCTGTGGCCTTTCCCCGCTGATCATGTTTATAAGAAATTGTGTAATGGGGCCCGTCTGATTGATGTTACCCGAAGGGGCATTCCTTGGAGAACATGGCAAGGACTGGAACATGCCTACATCCGTCGTAAAAACTTAAGGAGATACCAAGGACAGTTTAGGCCGTTTAATTTTAAAGGAAGATGGGGAAATAAAGAGAGAGGCTGTGGTATTGTTAAGAAAGTAGCCGGCCAGTGTATTCGGAACTCTGGGCCAACAGGTCCGATTAGAAAAAGCTCGATGCGTTCATTACATCTAAGTAAACGAGAGCCTTATAAGGAAGCAAATGAAGTATTAAATGGCGGTACGGATGAGACGAGAGAGGAGCGGATGGAGGATTTTGAGGAGGATGTCGAGGATGATGAATATGACCGTCCACAAAAAGGCCCACTGTTTGGAAGGAGAAGATTCATCAGAAGAAGGTTTATCAGAAGGAGATTTACAAGGAGAAGATTTATTAGGATAAGATTTAAAAGGAGAAGATTTATTAGGCGAAGGTTCATCAGGAGGAGAATTGGGATAAGACGGTTTCTACGAAGAAAGTTAAATTTGATTACAAAAGCAGCAAAGAAGTACGTTAATAAGTTAAAGAAGCTCTGCAAAAGGTAGATAAAGAAACCTTAAGTTTTGGTTTGAGAGAGACTATGCCTCTCACGATTTTATAGACAGTAACTATGGTATATCTTGTTTAGCTTCTAGTTTTCCACATCTTTTAATTCAGATGATTTTGAAGCTGTTACGGGGTTTTGAATTCTCAATTTGTATAGTAGTGGTCGTATCTCTTTTCTTGAGTGTTATTTTTTTTTCTTGATTGTTATTGTCATTGATAAAACAGACGTGTATTTGAGGTTGGTGGACGGAGCATAACTTGTTTGTATTGAACTCTTCCAGATTTGCGCTCTTATTCAAGTTTTGGGTCCTCATATATGCCTTTATCTAGACAGAGAAAAGGTCTACTGAGCCTGTTGGCATTAGATTTGTAAGGGAGGAAGAGGATTCAAAGTTAGGTGCAAAGGGTTACATTGTCAGGTGCAAAGAGTTACACTGTCAGGTGCACCGTATCAGCTGCGCGTCATCGGGAGCTGTTTGTAGATGAGGGGAATAAAACCATAACAACCCTTCTGTTGTAATAGCTGATCGGCGGCCTGACCTGGTGATTGTGTTAAAGTTATTAAAATTGTTGTTGTTCATGGAGTTAAATGTTCCTTGGAAAGCGAGGCTGGAGGAGGAAAGGGAGAGGCAGTTGCATTAGTGTAACGCCCGAGTGGTGAGACGCGCAGATAATTTTAGATATTAGATTAGAAAGGTTATGGGTTAACATAATGATAGAAGAATGGGCCTTACGCCTTTTATTTCTCTCTGGTACGAGTCAATCCAATACAACAATATGTAGGCTACAACTCCATAAACGCGTATCCCAAACAGGGCACATCCAAAACAAACGGTTAGCAACCAGTTTGTAGCGAACATTCCAATGAAATGGCAACGTCTCACAGGCCCGAGTTACACAGACTCGCTGCCAACTAATGCCAACATATGCAACAACTCCGACCATACAGGAGGAGGCCAAGCTTCTCGACTGGATGAGGCTAAATGATGTCTACTTATTCTAAAGATGTTGCTACATGGCAAGTTATGATTTACTGTGATAGCAGTGCTGTGTTACTAAACCTAAATTCTTGTACTGTGAACACGGCTGTATATTTTTTCTCGTGCCTTTTCATAACCTTCTCTCTTTATCTTAAATTATCCTGAAGTATTTTGTAACAAGACGTTTTAAAGCTCTCCTAATGATGAAGTAAGAGATTTTCCTCTAACAAAGTGTCCAACAATCACAAAATAGCTGCTATCCTTCTGAACCCAGAGCAGGGAATGTAATTGTAGGGGGGGTCGGGGAAAATTGTCCGAAGAGTACCCTTAGGCAAATGACATTTGAACCTAGTACTGATCATGATTTGCGGCTTAACTGTCAATGGTTCTATTTTGTGTTTAGCTATGGGTCATCCACTCTTCCCATAACATGTGCTGAAGACATATACATATCAGTAGAAATTTGATCAATTAAGTAGGAGATATTTTGTTTTTAAATGCCTTGCGATATATTTTTGAAAAGTCAAGATTTCGATTGTGAAGCATTTGGTAGCTAATCGAATCATCAAATTCTCTAGCTTGTTCAAAGAATTAAATGCGATGATAAAGATTATGGAACCCAGCCTCTCTGGTATGGAAGGACTGCCAACTGGCTCATCATGGTGATCACAGACCAGGGAAAGTTACAGGACAGCATGATGGGTCAGATGGCATTTCTTCCATTGTCAAATCGTATAGTGTAGAGAGGCTGGTCTCCAATATTGCGTAGTGCTCGAGGCGATGTCAACCGGTGGAGTATTAGGAGCTAATGTGGTGACTAGAGAAAAGGAGGAAAGAAAACCACATTATCTATGGCTCACAATAGTTCAGTTGGTAGAGCCATAGATTATGTAAAACATAAATAGGCGTCCCAAATGACATCAAAGGTCTATATTGGCTAATTTGGACTTATTGTTTTTTGGCAACACACTTCCCCTTTGTAAACATCAAGTTTTCGAAAGAAAACGTGCAGGAGTTTTCCACAAATTTTAAAAATGTATTCATGCTTCCATTATGGTAATAAGAATAAGCCTTTCCGCCGATTACTGCTGGCTATTTATTCCGCCCAAAAAACCCACGAAGCTCGCGTATCGATGTCCCTCAAATACAGCCTTTCGTAAGCTGCTGATCTTCGATAACTTTGAGTACATATATATATATATATAATATGGGGAAACCTTGTGAATGAGGTACGTGCAACGCTGAAGTTGAATGGAGGCTACTTTTTCCCCTTTCCGAAGCCAATTCAAATTTAGAGAAGTGTTTACGATGGATTAAAGCATGTGGACGACCACATCAGCAACTCAACGTGAAGAGGATAAGCAAGCATAAATACTGCTCTAAGATAAGTGCGTTTAAAAGCACTGTGCGTAAGTGCTTGATGAATTCTCATATACTGTATACATAGTATATCCAATTTTTAGTTTATCTGTCTCATTTTGTGCTGACAATTTAGCAGTAATTATAAATGTGTCATGATTTTCAAAGTTCATAACACTTACCCCTATTGCGTCATCGAAATGAAGAATGGTCACGTTAGATATTGCAGTTGATAGACTTATTTCTTGCATATTTCTGACGATAGGTCCTCGTTGACTGCCGTACTTTCCCTGGTCACTAGTTGTTTCGGAAGGAGGGAGGGGGCCGACATTCCCTCCCAATCTTTTGATAAAAGCCCTTATTACCTTCATGTATATCTTTCCATCTGTACCACTTAGCATGTCGATGACTTTATAATGACAGCAAAGACGTCTTCGACATATCTTTTCTAGTTAGATGTTTTTACGTCTGCGGTGGACAGGGCTGTACATTCAAAGGCCTGCATGAAGATTTCTGCGACGACATAGGATGTAGGAGCTCCAATTGGGACGCCATTTGTTTGTGTGTAGATTTCGCGGTTAAAGAGGACACCGGTCGGGAGGAGTATTTTGAGGATATCAAAAGTGTCCGAAGGCTGCAAGGAAGTTCTGGGATGAGGTGTTACTAAGTAAGTCTTGGATGATATACAGCTTGTCTGTGTTCGGGATACTGGTGTATAGCGAGGTGACGTCAAAGGAGACCATAATTTCGTTAGGTTTCACTCTTTGTCATTTTAATAAAGGTTGTAAAGTCGGCTTTGAATTTGCATTCGGTGAAAGAAGATCAGCTGCAAAACACGAGAGTTGTAGGGCTGCCTCAGTATGAAACTATTGGTCGGATTGGCACATTGGGTTTGTGTACTTTGGGTAGTTCATAGAAACGTGGAATGGGAGAATCCTTGAGTTTCATCTTGCGGTACAGGCTATTATCTATGAGACCATTGTTACCTAGGTTGATGAGTAATGCTGGCTTTAATTAGGTTTAACTGTCTGGATTTGCTTCTTTGTTGAGATTGTTAAGAGGGCAGTCTGTAGGTGGGCGAGGAACTTCGTGATGTAATCGGCTTTGCTAAGGATGAAGTGTCACGACCTTTGTCAGCTAGGAGTATTGATATTGAGCTGTTTTCGTTAAGGGTCACAATACGATATCTTTCGTCTTTAGTCAGGTTATCAGCGGGAGGTTTGGAAGATTGGAGGGCAAGACTTGTCTTCACTCGAATCGTATCTGCTTTGCTCCTCGGGAGATCTATCGTTGCTGTTTCTATGATTGATATAATTCCAATACAAGGAGCAACCCTTGGGGTGCCGAAAAAGTTGAGACCTTGCATTATAAGAGATTGCTCCGGTTTGGAAAGGGTACGGCTGGAAAGATTGAAATTCCAGCTTAACTTCCATTTGCTCTGTATATCAGTGGCCATTTTTTTGAGGTTGTCAAACTTTTTTTGATGCCTTTCCCAGGTGGGGAGCAATCTTCGTCTGTTCATGGTCTATTACAAAGATATTTTAAACCTGCCTTTGATTAAGTTAATGACAAGGTCTGTAACTTCTAGTTACAAAATCCTGAGGTGTTCCTTGCCAGAAGATGGATGAAATTCTTGGTTTGAACTTGCTGACTAATGATGTACTGTGAAGTACTCAGTCAGTAGCGTGTGATTTGGATTCCTCCTTTTCCTTGGAAGTACAGGATCATCGAGGAAATCTTGCTTTGAAGATTTTTACAACACAGCTTCAACGAGCAAATGAGCAGATTCTTGATTTCGCATGTTCTCAATTGTTTTCACGTTTAGTGAAGCTAAGCTTTGGCTTTTAACCTCCGAAAAGCTTTCTGTTTGTAAAGTTTTGGACAAATTGTCTGTCAATGAATACACTCTAAGAGAAAGGTTCAAGGCATAAAAGAAATTAAAGTGCTTCATTTGAGATTGACAGCCAATAATTCTAAACTGTCTATGCTTTCAATTTTTGAGCTAGGCACATTTTCCAAACTTCAACAAGTTCATCATTGGACAGCACTTCTTGAAACGCTGTTGCTCTGACAGTCCACCTGTTATGTCCAGTAAGAATTGATTATCTGAATATTGGACAGAAATCATATGATTGACCACTTGTGTACTATGTATGATATAATTAGTTCCTAGTCACACTTTTAATTCCGATAAGAAATAGCAATTTGCCTCCGGAAATCCCCAACTACAGATCGACATCAAATGTATGGTGGTCTAGTAGCTGATCTGTCCAGCAATGTACGGTATGATGGCAAATTTCATGAAAAATTCTGTCACCCAAGGTCGCTGCAAAGTATGTTGGGGGAATAACGTAATCAGATGCAGTAAGTGCAACATTAAGTTACACAGAATTAAGGGCAAATAATGTTTAAAAAAGTCATAGAAAGTGCAAAATTGCTGGTAGACCATATTGACTTACTGATCTTTCAGTATTGTATCAGGGGATACAGTGTGCATATGTATTTACTCCAACACATGTCTGTTCTTGTTGGGTTTGATGACGCGTCTTAATCTGGTAACAATATATATTAAAAGCAGGCAACGTTCCCATTTGAGAACATGACCGTGTTTCCGTATCCGATAATACCTGTCATAAAAAATCTGTAGGTTTTCTAAGTTACATAACAATAGAAAAGTATACCAAGTATGAATAATAAATCAGTGCCAGTTTTAAGGTTACATTTGGTAATTCATAAAACCCCAGAAAACCTTCATGGGCGGTTAAATCGTCACCAATCCATCGCACACACAGTGACAGTTGCTGTTTATTCGATACCTCAGTGTATTCAGCACATATCATAAAATACATTTTGCTGTTATTGTCATCATTGAGCTTTTCTTTCAAACCTTGAGTTATCATGATGTCGTCCTGAACCTGGTAATGGGTGTAACGTTTCCTGACTGATATCTTTGCAAGCATTCGTTTGTCAATCCATGGTCTTTTATACGTAATACCATGAGCTGCTTGAAATTTTCATGGCCATTTTAAATACCCATGATGCGAGTCGCCCTACAACTTTAGTCTACGAAATATAAAAGTTTCCCCAACTCCCGTTCCAAAATATTGTTCAGTTTGAAAACGAGCATTTTGGGCACTTGCATGTCAGATCTTCCTGCTGCTAAGCAGAGAGGTCTAGAAAACAAATAATACTAGACTTGGACACCCCATGTGGCACGTATCTAGCGTGATTTGCTTCATTTTCACCGAGATTTAGTAAAAGCTTAATTTCTATTAGTCCAATATTGTAACAGACTGTTCATTTGAAATTAAAAGGGGCGTGGCTTTTGGCGTGGACTGATGTATCAGAATTTGTCTAGCATAAACTTGTGTAGAATTTATCGCAGATTTCAAATCTATCAATCATATCATCGTGGCCTTTCATGTGGAAAGATATGCAAACGTTTTCAAGAGTGGGCAG